>LPNX010654061.1:10589-49766 GCA_001517045.1 Pseudotsuga menziesii | reverse complement strand
AGTCTATTTTTGTTTACATCATTGAACTGCTACTAAGGATTCCAGATTCCTTAGTAGGTGCTCATCAGCACAAGCTAGGGTGAAAACCCTAGCTACACCTGGCACGTCGGACAAGGTGATGTATAATGTGCTTTTCTACCTGTTGGTGGAGTAGTGTGTGGAGGTGTGGACACGTTACTGATGGGGTTCGAGCTTCTTGCTATCCTAGGCGTAGCCTGGGTTTGGTTTTCCTCATCGTCACTATAGGGTCGCTTAGTCCCGTATGGTTGCTCCTCGCGGTCTTGCATCTTGATTGTAGCAGGACCTTCCCCTGTCCTCTACCTCTTCTCTTGTCGAAACCTTGCTCCTCCCCTCGTACAATCACTTGTTTCCTCGTCGACCCTCACAAATTCCTTGGAACTCATACCCATCTACCCATTATCTTTCCATTTTCCTTGCCCCTTTCGTCGTAATGTCCACGACCTTCGCACGCCAGAGTTCCACTTCTCGAGGTGCAATTTTAGAATACCCTTTTCGCAAATGAGCATCTTAATAGATAATTGCAGAGACAACAAGAACCTACCTCGTGGCTCGTTGAAGAACTCTCTTTCTGCTTTGCTGTATGCCTTATTGGTATCGACTGCAAATTCAGTAATGTATCCTTCCAGAATACTATCCAGCCATACTTCGACAGCTCACGATGCTTTGTTATTGGTTTCTTGTAGCTCCTGGATCAGTCCAGGGGTCCAAGATGTTGGCTCTCCTCCTTGATGGTTATTCTTCTTATAAGTGAACCGCGCTAGCCACTCATACAGTATGATCAGGAATTCACAAAAGAACCATTCATATGGACCGTCGCAGATATATATATCTAGCCACCTGGTTGTCGACAGCTCAGAGTTCTGGTTCTCTATTTCAGCGAACTCTCGCAACTTTAAGTCAAACCAATCTTCAATCTTCGGTTTTGTTGGATGCCACAACATATCCTCCCTTCAGTTGCAACAAGGTCCTAGCAACGGAACCATTTGTTGGCGCAACCCACCAACAAAGCCTCATCGACAGGGGTTCCCACTCTGTCGACGCCCAACCAATGTGATCTCCTTGAGCACCGACCCAGAGAGGTTTGACCCTGCCCGGCAACACCCGCAGAGCAAATGAAGTCTCACCCAAGATGTCGAGGGAGAGCTGTCGAAACCGAGTTTCCAACAGTAAGAAAGGAGGGCATGGCATCAACAACTTAACTTCATAATCAATAGATACTTTAGAATCGCATCATTCATCACAGATTGATTAATATAACTAGTAGATAGCTAATGGATTGCATTACTTCATTCATCGCAACAGTAATCACTCATTCATATAACCGTAAGCATCCATCATTATCATTGCACATCAAAAAACAGGAAAGAAAATAAGAGACAAGAGCATTTTAGGGCAACATCCATCATGTCATATTACTTCTGCAAGATAGATTCACAATATGCAATACATCTCCACAGTAGGAGGTTGAAAACATATCGACACAGACATAGCCAAAAACCCGCTCACAATAGACAGAGATGCAAAAAATACCCAAAAATACAAGTTCTTCCCCAAAATTCTCTCTCTCTGTTCTTATCAGAAGTATCTCTTCAAAAGCATGTGTTGCTCTCCAATGTATCTACTATTGCAACTCTAGCTCTATATATAGGCTTGCACCTTTACATCCAAGGTCCACTTCTAACTAACTTCTAACAACCTAGTGACCTATATCCACAAAATGTGGTCAATTGGTACAAAATTACATAAATAATTCCAAAAATGGTTATTCTTCCATCTATCACGTTGTTGTGGTCCTTCGCGATGGGCTGTTAGCTTGCGCAACCTCTGCGGTGCTGCGCAACTCACTTACCCAGTTACCCTGCCAACATTTGCATAAAGAGTTATTTAAGGGTGGCTATGATACCATCTTAGAATTTTGATGGTTATATATTATCTTAAAACATTTAGTCTCATAACATAATAACCATAAGTAAATGATCACTGAAAAAATACAAGCACAACCACACAAAAGAACACAAAGATTTATTCGAGGAAACCCTCGTGGGGGAGAAAACCTAGAAAAACTTCATCTATATATAATTCAACCAAGTACAATGTAAGACCCTAAGAATAAGAATAACAACTCCCTTTCTGCAGTATACTACCTCTCTCTCTCTCTCTCTGGCACAATGCTTGAGTGAGAAGTGTGTAAATGAGAGAGGCGCCTCAGCTATTTATATTCATCATGTGAGTGACTTAATTACCTAAATAGGTCATTAAGTTATCTAATTGGGGCCTACCTACCTAGGAGGACTCAAAATAACATTTATAAAATGCTTTTGTGGGCACTCTTTCCCTGACTTACAACAGATATGTTACCTCATGACTTTTACATAACCAATTACATCAAGAACATCTCTGAACGGAGGAATAACAACCCCGAAGGAGGAGTACAATAAAAGTAGAATAGAATATCTTCTAAAGTTACATTTCTTTCAACACGGGGCACATAATACATTGTTTTATATGCCTCCTTGAGTAACAACTCCCTAAGTTGAACACCTTGAGAATTGGAGATTCTCCAGGTTGTTCATTCAATTTTGCATTCAATTTCGTTACTTACTATCAATAATGTTACAACTCCCTTTTCAAAAATATACATTGCATTGTAATAATGTAGGAGAGGATACTCCAAAATATCAAATCATAGTGTGTTGTCCTACTGACGTTGTGAAGATCCGCACTTAAGCATCGGTCAAAGACCAAATGCTTAAGTGCAAGCAACAAGACAACCAAAGCCTAAAATATGAGTATCAACAATGCTTTTTGGAGGAGCAACAACATAAGGAAATTGATCTGCAATCACCTTGCGTCTACCCTGTTTTGCACAAAATCCTTAATTTGTTCGATTAGTAAGCAAAACATAAGTACAATACCAAATTAAATGCTAAATTTATAACTTAAAACAACATGATAACTAAAGGTCATACCTTAAAGTCAAAACTCATAATGCAGAAGGATTAATAACAAGGAGGACTTATGAATTAGGCTTAAATGCAATCAAAACAAGGTATTTAGAGAGGCAAAGAGAGGTATTTCATGGGCCCAACAATCATTTAACCACTTTCCTTAAACTTGCACATAGTCACTTAACTGCACATGATTATATATTTGGTTACTTACCCGCAATTAAAACAAATTATTGTTAATGGGAAAATATTTAAAATGAAAGAAATGCAATGAATTTTGACTTAATTCAAGGATTATATTAAGCAATCATAATAATTAAGAGACAAATGAATATGAAAGAAATTGGGAGTGGAGTAAGATGTGTCCACATAGTCATTTAATAAGGAAGGAGTCTAAATGTATAACGATTTCGCCCGTCTAGCGAGTTATTGATCAAAATCCAATGAGTTTTTTTCTTCTTCAAAAATCAAGTTTTTGTGTTGTTTAAATCAAGATTTTGAATGTATAAATGGATTCAATTCCGTCAAAATACCCCAAGGCACCCAAATTCAACAAATTTAAACACGATTATTCGAAATTTCAAATTTTTTTAATAGGAAAATGCTTCTAGGAACAAGGAAAATCATCAAATATTTAGGCTACAGGTTTAATAAGGGTATCTTAAATACAATGGATGATTTCCTAGGAACAACCCTCGCCAAGGTTAATTCTATCTTGGACCTACAACGTGATTTTTATGAGGACTACAAATCCCAAATTGCTACAAACCCTTTCTTTGGTATAATCATATAGTCTATCCAAAAACTCATTTTGGTTACTCATACACCCTTCATAGACTACATAGTATGAGATGATTTTCATTACAAGATGAATCGATTTTGTGTTCTAATTGGATCAACTCACCCCATTCTTATCAAAGGGGCCCACTCCTAATCCTATGGAAAGTATTTTGGTGTAAAAAAGACTCTATTGCACCCATAGAGGTATTATTTTTATGTTCCATATGGAAACATGTGAGATACTACATTTGGATATGTTCACATTTAAGTCAAAACATACTCACCAACATGAAAATTGGGTTGTACCAACATTTTCTAATTCCCTCCAAACCTTGGGCATCGGTTTCCAAGGATGTCATTAGTGCTTTATCGACCAATCAACAAAAACACGACTTCATCTTTGCGGTGGTCTGCAATTTTTCCAAGGACCAATTTTATACAAATCAAGAAAATTTTTGATGTGCCTACAACTGCAATATTATTTTCCAACATGTTTGGAGCCAATTTGGATTACCTTGGACCATCCATTTTGATCATGACTCCATATTCCTCGACCATTTTTGGAAATCCTTATGGAATATTTTAAGTTGCTAGCTTTGGTTCTCTATTGCGTTTTACCCACAAACTTATAATCAAACCAAGGTAGTGAACATCTTTAGTTCATGTTTTTTGCATCTATCCTCCACATAACAAACAATGGAATCAATGCTTTCATATTTGCAACATGACTATTGATCTAGGTAGAAACCAAGGTCCAACTTAAAAATGGCCCCGATATTAGAAGTTTTTGGGTCATGATTTGTTGGTGCATTTAGGGGGGTCTTCTCATGTGTTTTTTGTGAGTTTTGTACATAACACTTATAAAACCAACTTAGTGTCCTAATTTTCTTTCCAATGAGCTAAAGAAGATCCAAACTAGACTATCGAATGAAGGGTTATGATCTTGTCAACTTGATGCCCTTTGTTTTGATAGCTCAACATTCTCATTTAACCCTACCTTCATACTAGGGTTAGGAAAACTCACAACTTAATACAACCACCACCAAGGACAAAGATTGAAGATGATGAGAAACATGAAAAATTGCACTCAATCTAAGCTATTGGTAACAAAATGTAGCAAAGTAACTAAGGGGGGAATGGAGAAAAAAACAAAACAAAACTCTAGCATAGATGAAAGTAGACATCTAAAAATATGATAAAAGACAAGGGATATAACTAAAACACATAGGAATCCCAATAAAAGCTACTAAACAAGCACTGGGAATAATGTATACTGCATATGAATATTTATAATGAACTAAATTATAATGAGATAATGCAAATGAAGATGACTATCCACCCACTATTTCCCATGGACATAAGAGGCAAAAAATCATTTATTGCAATCCTCAACATGTGTATGATTTTGTTTGCAGTATGTCATGTGTGGATAGGTGGCATTACCATAGGAGCACCACATGTCATAATTCCATTGTTAGATGTAGATTCTAGTTGAGCACTCATCAATGTTATTGCATACGACATCCATGTATCACACAACATGTATTAGTGTTATCCATAACATGTCATTTAAACCTCAAGCACTTTTAAACCCATTTAATGATGTTTGTCTTCTCTCAACTCTTAAATGAAACATCCACAAAAAAGTTAAATGACAAAATTCAAACATGTCTATCCAAATGGCTAAAATGAGATGCTTTTATGTAAATGGCCTAGATTCAAACATAATAGGTATAAATCATTAAATGATGTATAATTTCATCAAGTGTAACATCTGTCCATATTGAAGTAGGATAACGATATTGCAAAAATGAGGCTCGTGGTGTCTCATGATTTATTTTTTATTTTTTACCAAAAACATGATAATTCAAATAAGAATAAATGAGAGGGAGTTTAGACTCACACGAAGGGCATTCAATGTAGGATCATTTTTTAAACAACGAAGTTCATGAGTGCACTAGAGGAGTGTAACACAAGTGACCATGGCATGCAAAGAAAAAGGAATGTAGGGTCCTATTGTCCTTTGATTGCAAAAGAATGTAATGAGAGCAAGTGTGCAAGCAGAAGCATACATGATGACCATGGATAGAAGGAATGTGCACTAGAGGAGAGCACACGATATAAGCTAGGTGTGATAGGTGTAATTCAAGTGCACAATAGTAAGCATACCTAGAGAGCATGGCTGGGATGCATGCCAATGATCACACACGATTGGTGAAGAATTCCAAGGGAAGATGAAGTGAAACCATGGTGAAAATTTGAAGCACCTTGAAGATGAAGTGAAACCATGGTGAAAATTTGAAGCACCAACGAAGGTGAAAAGTCATTAAGGAAGATGAGCAATTAGATACAATAACAACAAAATTGATGACACCTTAGAGTATGGGGCTATGACAGTCCTGATAAATTGAATTAAAGTTAAAGAGTTGACCAAGATCTATATTATGCAATCAAGTCACATCACTATGGGATGCATGCCAATGATCACACACGATTGGTGAAGAATTCCAAGGGAAGATGAAGTGAAACCATGGTGAAAATTTGAAGCACCTTGAAGATGAAGTGAAACCATGGTGAAAATTTGAAGCACCAACGAAGGTGAAAAGTCATTAAGGAAGATGAGCAATTAGATACAATAACAACAAAATTGATGACACCTTAGAGTATGGGACTATGACAGTCCTGATAAATTGAATTAAAGTTAAAGAGTTGACCAAGATCTATATTATGCAATCAAGTCACATCACTTTAAAAATTTATTTATATAATATCTATAGTGAGAAAGACATTGAAAATGAGTAGATGATTTTCTCTATACTATACTTATATATTTTGCTAAATAGGTTTATGAATGTTTCCTTTATTTTCTCACAATAAATTCTAGTGATTGTCGTACCTAAAAGCTACACATATTCTCCCATGAGACTGAACACGATTAGCCCATTACATGATCTTAAGCGTGCCACCACTTCTTAGCAACTTATTTTGCATAACATAAATAATCTCCTTTTAAAATGCGATTCCTCACCTTTAAAGTTTCATTTTGTTATTCAAATCTAATTAAGATAAAAGCATATATGTTTAACCTAAAATGATTAGGTTATAAATGAAATGATAAATAACAAATGGAGAGGAAAGGTTAATGGTTATTAATTAAACTTGAATGTAACAAAGTCATTGGTCTTCCTTAAAATAAGGAAACAACAAGACTATCAATCAATTATTTTAGTTTTCTTTGAATTAGGGTGATCAGTCAACTCACATTTTAATGATGATTGTCTTATAGGTTTTACCATATTCCAAAAAAAACCTACAAAGCATATACATTCATATCAACAATATTAATAAAAAAACATATTTTTATAAAAATAAATTGAATTTTCAAAACCCCATACAAATATATTTAATTATTATAATTACATCGACATGTGTTTGTATTTACATCGATAGGCGTTTTTATTTGAGATTTGGGGTGGACTACGACCTATGCTTTTTCATTTACGGATGAAGATGAGACAAGTGTACTATCAAGATTGATTCTATGACAACCGTTCAAAATTTGAAATACACACACACATACACAACTGGTAAATGGAAAACTGATAGCGATGCATGGATATCTCATAGGTGATGAATGGATAACCAACATTTCATGGCAGATAAGTAGAAGAATGTAGGATAAGAAAAAATGAATATAAAAAATAACTGAGAGTTGATAAATGGATAACAGGAAGAATATCGATGATAACATGTAGCTAGGCATGGATAACTCAGAGTTGAACCCGTTTAACTAGAAGAATATGAGGAACAAAAAAAATCCAAACCGTCTTCCACTCCATTGCTCTCTCTCAACCATTTAATCCATATCGGCGTGATCCAGCCACAAACTATGTGGGTGTGCTAGTTTACAATTTGGGGTGGATGGAAGGGTCCTCTCCCTATATTGTAGGAAGATGAAACACTTGTACTATTACGATTTATTTTATGGTGGTCGATATCAAACTTAAATCAGTTTACATGTGATAACTGGTAGGTAGTTGAGGCATGGATAAATGACAATTAGTGGCACTTAACACTTAACTTGTGGCTATTCACCGACCAAAAGTTCAGTGATTGTGGTAGTTGAAACATTGATAATTGGTGTTCACCAACCATAAGTTAAGTGTTTGTGGTAGCTCAGACATGGATAACAAAAAGTTAGTGATACTTAACTTATAGCCTATCAAAAAGTTAGTGATACTTAACTTATAGCCTATCGTGTTCACCCACCACAAATTAAATAACTATAAATATTTATTTTATAACAATGATTCTAAATTCAAAATAAACAATTTTATTAAAAAATCTCAGTTTACATATAATAAAAAATAGCTATCAATATTCTTTAACCACCAATTAAACCACTGCTCAACGCTAATTCCAATATACACATACAAATAATAAGTAAACGGACATAATATTAAGAGAATGAGAAGCTCTATGAATGTTGGGTACTTCGAATTTACAATTTTATTTTTAGTGCACGCCCACCCCTGACTCGCACGTTGTTGTCAGTATAGATTATTACACATTAAAATTTTGTTTAATCAATTTTTAAATGATTTAAAAAAATATCTTTTATTATTATTATTATTTTTATTAGAGATTCTTCTGGACCATCCCTTGGCGTGGCGTCGATATTATCTATAATAGGACGGTCTATCTTTCCAATTCCCAGAATGAAATCTCAGACCAAACTCTAACTAGGTGCGTTGGGAAAAGAGAAACATTTGGACGTTAGTTCCCTCGAAATTCGATATTTCGTCGAATCAATTCCCACTTTTGTTTTGACCAATGTGAGCAAGCCAGTGCGGAAGCCTGAATACCTTGCTGCCACTACAGCATTTATTGGAAATTTCTCTAGATCTCATGATCTTCAGAGTGTTGACGCTGATGGAGAAGCAAACCATGGCTATGTCTGTGATTTCAGTTCTCATATCATGCTGCTTTGTATTGGTAAGGAGCGCATCGGATCACAGTTACAAAGTGAGAGACGAGGTGCCCTTGTATGTCAACAAGGTCGGCCCCTTTCAGAATCCCAGGTACTTTCCCCCCTCTTTGCTGCCACTGGGTTTCGATCTCTAGGCCTCTTTCTTGCTTGCCTTTAGCTTAAGGGCAAAGCCGTCATTTACTCTCAGGTGTTGGTTGCTATAGTAAAATACCCACTATGAGATAATTCAAATTCCAACTGAAATCAAGTCGAGTGTATGGAAAAAATGTACCTAATTCCATATAATATGTTTGCTTTATGATAAGATGAGTTGACCGCGTTTTTAAATATAAATACCCTACTCAGATCTTATTGCACTGAGAAGCGTAGGGTGGGTGGGGTGATTCATCAACTCTTTGTGTAACGGTGCATTACTTCTACACGATACATTGGGTTCCTTGAATATGGACTCTAGCACAAAATCAGCTACACCTGGATCTGATGTGCACCTTAATGTTGTGAAGTTCCAGCATCTTGAAATGATGTGGACACTAGCTCAAACCCATCTAAACCTGGGTTTGATATGCACCTCCCGATTGCAGTAAGCCTCCGTGTTTATGAAAATTATGCTGCAAGATGTATTCTGGGTGGAGGGTGTATAATGCGTCATTGCATGTTGTAACTTGTACCCCATTTACAATGCTCAACTTGTACCCAATTTACAATGCTCTATGGTTCACATAACTGCAAGAAGTTTCCAACTCAAAAGTCCTACTGAATTGTTGGAGGTCTGTTTCTGCCAGAAGTTAGCCATAGCAACCATGGTGCTACTCCAATCAGGATAACCCAATCTGCCAAAGGGAAATCGGATCTCCTGGAAGAGAAGAAGCAGAAGATTACCCTTCACAATGTTATATTTGGTTGTTGCTTGAAATAATATGAATTAGAGAATTGTGGGAATAATATCTGTTGGTGATTAGTCTGAATATACAGTACTCTCTTTGTTGCCCCTTTTCTATTGAAAGGGGTCCTTTTTGGGGACAAATGGATGATTGAATAGATATGCCAAAGTATGTGGGTTGCGATCAGAGTGGCAGGCATACCCTTATGGAAATGACGGTGCCAATCCACTTTTCATGATGAGACAATCCTTTCCATTTGGATGAAATTTCAACTTTTAGATCAGAGTTCGCTAAGTAGATTCAGCTAGATATGACATTTTTAGAAAAGATATATAGACCCTCTTGAGATAGGAGCCAAAGCAGACATGCCGATCCTCCTTTCTTATGTAGGGAAGGGGAAGTCTGTGTGACCACCCTTTGGTGTTATGATGTATCATTGTTCATTTCTATTTGTATTGTAATATTTCTTTAGCAGATCACATCTTTCTGAAAACATGAATGCCCTTTATAGCCGGTGGTTTTAGAGGTTTTTGTGCTTCTGATCAGTTTTGGTCTTGAAATGAGATCCTTTCATTCTAAATATGTTTAGTGTTTAGTCTGAAGAGTTTCAATTTTTCTACTTTTTGGCACCTTTCCCCTGGTATGCTCCTACCCTGCAATATGTATCTGTATAGAAATCTAGGGTAATATTGCTGGGAAATTGCTATTGGATGCTGTCTAGGGTGTTTTTGCCTTTGGGTTTTCTTGATATTATCAGCATTTAGCTTGATTATCATAGTTTTGTCATGTAATTTTATTGATCCTAAGTGATGTCAGAGGTTAAGGGGATTATAATTGTCTACTCATGTCAAGAATCAATACCCTGGCTGAGTAGGACTATCCCATCTACATAGAGGATGAACAAGGTTGTTAAGTTTTACAAGTAATAGTTAATACCCCACACAGCCTTATTCTTGTACATATTCTGCTAGTATATTTAGGTAGATCCAAAAGATATTCGGAAAAAATGGGCACCCTTATTTTACCCTAATATTGATTTTCTTATGACCAACTTTCTTCTATTTTCATTGTTGCTAATACCTTATGGCACTGTGGTTATGTTGTTTGACATTGTTGTAGGATTCTGGACTCTCTCATTCTAAATATTTTCCCTGTGTTGATCCGCAAGGATTGTGTCAAATTCTTTTAAGAAACAAGATATTAGACTAATTTGTTTCGTACACATTCTTTAGATAATATTATCTCAGTAACTTGGTGGTCTACTCTTGAATGTCTAAAACCTTCTTTTTCTGGGGGTCCTTTTTGGGGTCAAATGGATGTTTGAATAGATATGCCAGAGTATGTGGGATGTGATCAGAGTGGCAGTCATCTCCTTCATATGGAAATGACGGCGTTGATCAACTTTTGTGACGAGATAATCCGTTCCATTTGGATGAAGTTTCAACTTTTAGATCAGAGTTACCTATCCATAAATATATTTAAACTAGATATGACATTTTTAGAAAATATATACATTCTTGAGATCCGAGCCAAAGCAGACATGCTGGTCGTCCTTGCTTATGTAGGGAAGGAGAAACCTGTGTGAGCACCGTTTGGTGTTATGATGTATCATTCTTGATGTATATTTGTATTGTAAAATTTCTTAAGCAGATCACATTTTTCTGAAAACATGAATGCCCTTTATATTAAACTTTTGTGGTGGTTTTAAAGGTTTTTTGATGCTTTGGTCTTGAAATGAGATCCTTTCATTCTAATTTTTTTTAAGTGTTTAGTCTGAAGAGTTTCTAAATCCCTCTACTTTTTGGCACCTTTCCCCTGCTATGCTCCTACCCCACAATATGTATCTGTGATTCTGTACAGAAAACTAGTGTAGCCTTGCTGGGAAATTGCTATTGGATGTTGTCTAGGGTGTTTTTGTGTTTAGGTTTTCTTGATATTGCTAGCATTTAGCTTAATGATCATAATTTTTTCATGTAATTTTATTGATCCTAAGGGTTGATAGAGGTTAAGAGGGTTATAGTTCTCTACTCATGATAATTATCAATACTGTAGGACTATCCCATCTACATAGACGATGAACAAGGCTGTTAGCCTTTACAACTAATAGCTTTACCCCTACACAGCCTTCTTCTTGTATACATTCTGCTAATTTATCTAGGTAGATCCTAAAGATACTTGGAAAAAATGGGCATCCTTATTTCACCCTAAGATTGATTTTTTTTATGACCAACTTTCCTCTATTTTCATTGTTGCAAATACCTTATGGCACTGTGTTTATGTTGTTTGATATTATTGTGGGATTCTGAACCCTCTAATACTTAATATTTCCCCTATGTTGATATGCATACACAACACTACCACTACCCAAACTTAACATTGTAAATGGAAACCTTAAAGCAGGAAATCAAAATGTTAACTTACCTCAGTTGACTCTAAGTCCATGCGATCGCTGCTCCAAAACTCTGCTCACTGCTCAGTAAAACCTGATTGTCAAATAGAGAACCTTAGCCTTGGTCTGTTTTATTTGTAAATCTGCAAGTATTCTCCTTAGCCAAACTGTTTCACAGGCCCCTTTAACCACTGTCTTATGTTTTACTTTGGTAGAAGAAAGTGAAATAAAATGTTTTTTCTTGCTGATCCATTCAACTGCATGTATACCAACACTGAACACATAACTGATTGTAGGCTTCCTATCATCCATAGATCTTGCCCAATCTGAGTCTGAATATCCGAGCAACTGGAGTTCTTTACTTCTTCCATACGTGATGCCAAGTCTGGTACTTTTTACATATCTCAAGATCCTTTTTTTCTCTGTCCAATGAATGCTCTGCTTGGGAACTGTCATAAACCTGGATATGTAACTGATTCCAAAACTGAGGTTAGACCTAGTGGCTTTAAGATAAATAAAGGTAGATAAATCAATTTCCCCACTAGTTGCCTGTACACTGATTCATTTGCTGATTTTGAGTGACTTTGGCTGAATGATTCAGCCTGGCCTCCATTGGTATCATAGTTTTAAAAATTGGATAAATCGGTTTCGGAACCGGCCGGTTCACCGGTTCAGTACCAAACCGGGTCAAACCAGCAGGTAAACCGGATCGGGGACCGGTTAGTTACCGAACCGTCCGGTTGGTAACCAAACTGGTCCGGTTCGGTAACTAACCGGTCCAACCGGCCGAGTTCAAAGCTGACCGGTCCGGTTTGGTAAGTTTCAACAAACTATAATCACTAATTTAGGACAACAAATGCAACTTATAACCAACCCTGTTAGATGGAAGCTGCAAAAGAATCATTTCTTGTAAACATCAAAGTAGAAAAATAAGATCTTAAATTGAGTCATCCAAAGTTCAAACACTGCATTCAGTAATTCTGTGTAGGAACTGAACTTCCAAAGGCTCCTTTCTAATATCAAACGGAGTGTGATTACTTGTCAATAGAGCTAGTAAACAGAGATGCTTGTAAAACCAATTTAACAATGGCAGGACTGAAGAAAAAATTAAAGCAAGAACATGCATATGCTTAACTGAGTTCTAAGAGCTGTGAACAAATACCCCTTTGCATATAATGTTGTAATACAAAAATAAGTCCTTGGGAAAAACAAGTCCAAGGCTTAAATAGTAAATAACAAGGAATAAACCTTGGCACATGAATATAGTAATTAACCATGCTTTTGAATGGTACAAAAGTAGCCCTCATGGAGATATTGCTATTCTGTCATACACTTTAATTTCAGGCATGTTTCAGACCAAACTTTTCTAAGTAAATGTAAAAGCTCCTAGCCGCTCATTAGTTGAACAAATTAAGATCAGACACCAAGTTTACTGTTGTTGGTAATAATGACCTAATTTGTTTTGCTTGATGTCAAATTACTATACGATTCATCAATTTATCACTGGAAACTGTGTTATTTACATTCAATTACATGCAAGAAGAGAAAAGCAAGTGCATAAGGAATATCAACAGTTCAATTTAGATCATACAACCTAGACCTAGTGTTCATAACTCACAATATCTTGTTCAATTTGAAGCAGCTATAGTGTCCTAGATATGTTACATGTATTATCATTTATGTATTGCACAGAGTACAGTCACAGACTCCAGATTACAGTACACTTTGTGCCATTTTGATATATTGACTCTTATATGGTATATACATGAGCAAATTTTGGTTATTTTGTCTTCAATGCCTTGGAATCATGGATTATAATTTTGAAAATGTTGTTTTTCTTTAAAATTTAAATATTTGATGTATTTTTTAGCAAACCGATTCATTAAATTCAAATCGGCCGATTTATGACCGATTCATTACCGATTCCGATTCCGATTCCGATTCCGAGTTGACCCTCGACCGATTCCGAGTCCGATTCCGATTTTTAAAACTATGATTGGTATAGATGAAGTTTTACAATCTTCTATGATGAACATCTCTAGGAGACCTTTTGCATATTAGTGTTGTCACTAGAAAATTTCCATTGAGGAATTAACCTCAAAAGGTTCCAAATGAGCAGACCAGGGAAGGTGGCTTTGCCACTGACACAATTGCTCATGCCAACTCTAGCGGGGTATCCCTATCCGATCTGACCTCAAATTTTCAAAATCAACACAACAATAAATTAGATCTTCATAAAGGGGCTAATTTGGAGCTTAATTCATGATCTTCATCACGGGCACTCAATCTGCTTTGAAGGCTTTATCTATCCTTATATGATCACAGCCAAGTCACCTGACGCAAGGACACAAAAATACGAGTATCCGACACGGATACGACGACCCCCGAAATTAGGACACAAAGGACATATATATATAGATCCAATTTTTTTTAGAAACTAGAACGTTTACAAATATTCAATAGAAATTAGAATCAATACACATTACACATTCACAAATCACAATGCACATTGCATATGTCAATGATAGACTCATAAACTCATTCTCTCCCCCACCCAGCTTTGCCCCAGGCCCTGATTGTTACATGCTTTCACAAGGGGTATTTATTCTCTTGGGTCTGTTGTCTTGCTAATACAGGGTTATATGCAACACCAATAGCTCCACTAGCAGCAGATGGAGCAGTAGCAGCATTAAATAAATTCAAGCTTGGATTTGGAGGAGAAGGGGAGACACTAACTGGGATATTTCTTCCTCTCCTTTGCCCTTTACTAGTTTCCCTTGTTGACTGAGACATTCTTCTTGCTGCTTGCTGGAAAGCTTGCAATGGTCCCACTAAAATCCACCCTCAACTTTCAAGTCACTTGCAATCCCTTGGAAAACCTTTTAATGCTCTTCACCTACAAAAAAAAACTCTCTCGGAGCTCGAGCGTCACTGAAAATGTGAATGAATGAGGGTATAAGTGTCCTATTTTTGGGACACGGTTCTCACAGGTCAGGACACGTCCTGACACGGTGATTTCAGGACCGGTCCAAAACACGTGTCCAACACCGTGTCACGACATGTCCATGTCTGACATGCAGACACGGGACACTTCAGGGCTGAAGGCCATGTCCGGTTACATAGGAATCAGGATCACGTGTATAAGGACTAATGACAAAACTGTCACATGCACTGTTTCACCACTGTTGATCTGACTTCATAAATGGCTGAGGTTGACTTGAGGTGGAGTTCTCAACTTGGCCATAAATAGCAACAAAAATCAGTGGATAAAGTCAAGAAGAGGAGACCCCTGCTTGACCAAGAATAGTGAAGATTCTGTGCAGATTTTAGAAAAGATAAACTACTAAAATAACATTGCTGAAACAACGCTGTGAACTGCTGACTTATCTTTACATGGAAGCTGCTGGAGATGCCTAAATTATCTTTCAATGCAGCGCATGGACTGGACTGACTTCCTTGGAATATATGCCAAAATATCCTCAAAATCAATGCTCAATTGTCTTATCCTTTGATAACTGAAAATAAATATGCTTTTAACTATTTGTAATCTTCATAAAGTGCCTCATTGACTAGGTCAAAGGTTGATTCATCTTGTTCAGTGTTGACTCATCACCCACACAAAAGCACTCCATGCAGGCTGCCTTTGGACTTAAATAAATTCACTGCTTCGATTTGTAACTCATCATTCACATAAAAACGCTCTATGCAGTCTGCCCTTGGACTTAAATGGACTCACTGCTTCCATGTGTAACAACATCTATAAATAGCACCTGCCTCCATAAATAGCAATAACCTTGTCCAAAAATAGCGATTTCTAAAATACTAATGTCTAAAAATAGAAATGTTGTATAGAATGTCCACATGGAACAATGACGAACCTTTTCAATAATAGAAACACCTAAAAATAGACTCTAGAAAAATAGAAATGTCTTAAACTAGACCTTATGCTAAAAATAGTCGCACACACTCATGGAAGTGTATGGCATCGAGCATGTTGAAGATATCACATGCATGTGCAATAAACTATTTTGGTATTGGTCTCTATGATTGTATCACTTTGTTATACGGATATGTTCTAGTATTTAGTAGGTACTGATCAAGGGATAACAAAGTTTGTGAAACAAAAGGACTTTGATTAGTTTGTCAAACTTATACACCTAAACAGTAATGTAGGAGGTCGATGTCTGTCATGTCAAAAGTGGAGCATAATTCAAATTCTACTTTTTGAATTGCTTTTATCTCACTATCCATGATTATCTATGATTACACATATCACTAGAGTCACCAATTGACTATCCTTGCTTTTGATGCAGAGATTACATTTAAAAGGACTTTTTCTAAATCTACTATCTCTCAGATATCTGTCCATTTTGATGTACTAGGCTATAGGATCTTGCTTCAAATCGTAGAGAGCCTTAACCATTATGCATACTAGATTGTGCTTTTCCTGCAACTTTAAACCTCTAAGGTTGGCACATATAAACTTTTTCTTCTAAATCTCCATTGAGGAAGGCACTTTTACTTTCCATTTGGTAAACACTCCATTCAAACTGTGCGGCTAAAATTAGAACCAACCTAATTTGTGACCATCTTAGCAGTTGGGGCAAATGTCTCTTCATAATTTACACCTTCCTGCTATGCATTGACTGTGTATACCCATTTGTAGCCTTGTGTTTTTTTATCAATGGACAATTCTTCCAATGCCCAAGTTTGATTTTTTATTAGTGCATCATGCTCTACTTGCATGGCTCTCTCCCATTCTGGTCACCCTCTAGCTTCTTCATAACATTGAGGCCCAAAAGAACTGTGAATGTTAGCCATTAAAATACAATTAGCCGATGTATATTTTACCTCCTATTATATTTGTTCTACCACTTGAATTTTCTTCCCTTGTTCGAGGAAGTTCCTTTAACCAGACATCATTCAACATCTTTTGGTACTATTTTGGGTGTCTTTTGCCTTCCTAGTTCTGAAATCAGTGCTGGTTTCTTGATAACATTATTGAATTATTGAAATACTTTCTGACTTATTCATCACAACTTATTTTCTTGCTATTTCACAACAATCTTCACTGATTCATGGTCTGAACTTTTGAAAAAGACCTGCATTTTCATCATCCACCATATCACGGTGAAAAGAACCTCTGTCAATTTCAACATTAACCAATCATATGTTTTGTGTTGATTGTAGGGTCTAATTTTCTGCGCTCTTCTTTAGGAACCCATACATAGATTGTTGAACCAAAAACTTTGATCTGATTTGCTTGTGGTTTCCTTCAAGACTAAGCCTCTTTTGGAGTTGTTACAATAAAATCTAGCACCCACAAAGTGTAAAGTCTCAAGCACCAAGGTGATAGCTTTGTGTAACTCAGAAAGGTTTCCCATTGTCACTTTAGCAGCTCTTCCCCACATTTTAGGTTGGCTCTTCTCTAACACAGGGGGGGATTTCCCTAAGGTAAGATTACTAAATCTATGTCAAGGGGGCTCCAAGTGATTATGAAGAGTAGCCTTAGCAAAATAGCGTGTTGTGGTATAATAAAGTAGAATGAAAAATGAGGTGATGGAGGACTGAGACTAGTGCCTATCTAATGTTGGGAAAATGAGGTGAAGAAGCGTTAATCTACAGAGGGCAGTTTTGTGAATGAAGGGGCTGCTAACAGCATGCCACAATCAGCCTTAATAATGCTGGAAATTACTGCAGCAATATGGTCTTGGAGAGCTGTCCCGATGCCACTCTTAAACAATGTTCTGAAGGTACTGTCTTCCAACAACATTAATTCCATCAACAACTTATTTGATAGATGCAAGGATAATATGTTCAGAAATATGACAACAAAGGGTACAGCAGGGAGAACCTTCTCACATTACAGCCCTCCAAATGGAAAATATTACATTACAAGGCCTTCACAAGTTCTTTGCAAGAGATCTCTACATTTAATTAACAACATCTAGAAGCATGAAAACATTAATCCTCACATATAATAGAAATAATACCTTCAATCTTCCATAAAGCCTTCTAATGCGATATACAATGAAGCTCCAAGAGGGGAGATTCCTCACAAATCCAACCATCAACTAAATGAAATGGGGAGAAAGATTCTTTTTATAAAGGTAACCACATTTCTTTCACAATAAAATACAATATTTGCTAACTCACTTCATGACAAGTCAAAGAAATATAAAATAATGGAGTAGTAAGAACTTATCCTTTCAAGGTTGACCATTCAAATGATCTTCATTTTCTCCAATATGAAATGATGTGCAAGATATCTCCAAGAGAGAGGGCGCATCACTAAAAATAGCCTTTGACCATGTCAAGATGTCAAAATGTCTACTTCCAAGTGTGCCCTCCAAGATTCATGCATTCAAATTACAATAAAGATAGAAGATTGTGCTCAATGGTCCACCTAGAAGAGTTCACCAAATGTGCCTTCCAAGGTGCATGCAACCAAAAAAAATATAATTCTCCCTTTCAAGAGAGTACTCCTCAACCAACTCAAAATAGGAAATGTGGTCCATAAAGTGCATGAGCATGTGTGCAATAAATATCCTTCATGAAGCACGTGTGGGTCTCTTGAGTGGTATGTCCCATCATCACATGTGAACAAGGTGTGGAAAAGTGTAAAATAACCAAGTCAACAAGGAACTCCTTCCCACATGTCGTTCCAAAGTAGGTCACTCCAACCAACTCCGTAGAAAAGTGTGCAATGGGCCAAATAGGTGGAGTGCTTCACATATAAGTTGCACAAAACGTGGAAACGTGTACAAGTTTCNGAAACGTGACCCCCCCAAAATTGGGTGTGTTGGGGAAAATGCGATATATATATATATATATATATATATATATATATATATATATATTGAATAACACATTATCTCACAATAAAATAAGAATAAGATGTTTATTTGTAGGTAGGTTTAGAAACGATTTCGAGGTAAATTTGTTTTCATTTTCCATAAACTAGGGTTATTTTAGATTTCCTATGGGTCCCAATTTGTTCATGGGACCTTGGAGGTTTTTGACAAGTTTCCAAGTTTCCGTGAGTTTCCGGTATTGATACATGGGAATTTTAGGAGTTTCGTGCAACATAGCTTCACATGCATGACAAGTCAAAAGTCTTGGGGCTTTCAACAACCTCCCCAAAATAGAAAATTGCTTCCTCCAATGTGCAATCACATCATTATACCAAGTTTGACTAAGTCAACTCTCCAAATTATTATAAAATATGCTTCAGGGTGGTTACAACTCATCAGATCATGTGCAAGTGGATAGAGTGAACAACCTTATCCACTCACCAAGTGCACAAAAGGGCCAATGAATTGCAAGACCAAGGGGACAACTAGGCTTGAATCTAGGGTGCACCGCCACCAAGGGATTATTCCATCAATTAATTGTATATCATCAAATCATGTGAAAGTGGATAGAGTGAACAACCTTATCCACTCATTAAGTCCACAAAAGGGCCAATGAATTGCAAGACCAAGGGGACAACTAGGCTTGAATCTAGGGTGCACCACCACCAAGGGATTATTCCATCAATTAATTATATATCATCAAATCATGTGCAAGTGGATAGAGTGAACAACCTTATCCACTCACCAAGTCAACAAAAAGGCTAATGAATTCCAAGACCAAGGGGATGACCCCTTCACTCAAGCAAATAATGATAAAATAACGTGATCTATGTTGAAGAATGTAACTTCTGAAGATATTCTTGTTGTACTTTTATTGTATTGTTGTTGTATCTCCTTCGGGAGGTGTTATTGATGTACTTGGTCATGTAAATGTACTTGAAAGAATCAATGTAACCCTTCCGTTGTAAGTCGGGTCAATAGTACCCACAATAAATATTATATAAATAATAAATGTTATTTTGTGTCTCCCTAGTCAAGTTGGCCTTGTAAGAGTAACAAGTCAGCCTTGTTAGGTAAAAAGGTCACTGACTTGATGAGTATAAATAGAGAGGGCGCTCCTCTCATTCGTACACACACTCAACTCAAGCAAGTGCGCAAGAGAGAGAGAGAGAGAGAGAGAGAGAGAGAGAGAGAGAGAAGGGGTTCGTTGGAGAGGAGAAGTAGTTGCTTTTGTCTTTGGGGTTTATCTTATCTTGGTTGGCATTGCACTTGGTGACAGAATCTATACTAAAGAAGTTGCTGTGTTTTCTGCCTTGTGGTTTCCTAGATGAAAATCTTTGTGTTCTTTTTGTGCTGCTGTGCTTGTCTTTCTTTTAGTGATGCTATTGCTTATGGTTATGATGAAATGATGCTAAATGTTTGAAGATCTAATATAACCATTAAAATTCTAACAATCTACCTCAACATGTGTGCTAATCAAGGTTAGAAAAACTGAACCGGTGGTCGAACCAATCAACCTTGAAAACCAGACCCGGACCAAAACCGGACCACAAAATTGGTCCACCAAAAATATAAAAAGTACTTAAATTTTGAAAAATTATATATATATTCATGTGCAACCATGTGAATCAAAACCATTATACACAAATTTGCAAAAAGTGTTCTTGCTATGTGCCATACTAAGCATATTTCACTAGAGCCTTCCGCACTCAACCAACTTTTAAATTAAAAAATAAAAATAAAAAATGCTCTCTTTAGTGTTGTTGTACAGTTATGTATGGAACCAGTCAAAACTGAAACCAGAACTGGTCAAAACCGGACTGAAACTGGTAAAACCGGTCAAAACCGGTCGGTTTCGTATGGAACTGGTCATTTCCGGTTTGAGACACCGGTTTGACCCGGTGAGGCCCCAAAACTGGTCGGACCGGCCGGTTTTACCGGTTTCGGTCTGGTTTTTGTAACAATGGTGCTAATGAAGGGCTGTGCTCTATCAAGTGTTGTACCGTGTAACAAAAAGTTATATCTCCTAACAAACTCCCCACCATGGTACCAAGGTAATAACGAAACATTTAAGCTCAACCTAGGCTTGAATCTAGGGCGCACCACCACCACGGGATTATTCCATCAATTAATTATATATCATCAAGCCTTAGAAAAGGTTAGATCCACCATGAAAACCATGTAGGACTCCCCTCTAACTCAAGCTTAGGGAATAATAATACAATATACATCAACAAGGGTACTCACATCACCAAATTATTTTCCCCTCTAAGTGATGTCTAGTAATGTTACAATGTTATAAACTTTTAACAACTAGGGAAATGCCACCAAAGAAAAGGTGTATTGCCACACCACATCAAATACCATAGGAAGGAAACAAAAGAAAAGTGTTAACTCCTAGTGATACATCAAGTATGTCCCCGCCACA
This sequence comes from Pseudotsuga menziesii, assembly GCA_001517045.1. NCBI lineage: Eukaryota > Viridiplantae > Streptophyta > Pinopsida > Pinales > Pinaceae > Pseudotsuga > Pseudotsuga menziesii. The sequence continues at coordinate 28,475 of LPNX010654061.1, read as the reverse complement.
TATAACAAAAGGGAACCATGTAGAACACCCACTTCCTAGTGACAAACAAATATCACAACACCAACATACATAGTCATTATTAGGATCCTTCAAGAATAATACGATGCCACTACCTCAAATTACCATTATCCAACCGCTTGGGGTGTTAGAACCACCATACATGAACAAAGTGTAGCATTCCCTAAATAAACAAGTACACCAAGGCAACACTGTGATGAGGTAGCATAACCATTAGATATATTTTAAGAGGGTGCTTCATGAATCAAAGGCATGCAATGTGAGAGGAGAACCAAACCATGAACCATCAAGCGTGATCATCCAACAAGGAGAAGTATGCCTTCTCCAACCCAAGAGTGTCCATCAAATAATCCAATGCCAAGAAGAGAAGAGGCTCCATGAAGATGTATATTCTCCCAACTCCATCCAAATGTTCTAAAGGTACCAACTACAAACCCCATCATTGTGATAAAAAATACAATATGAAAACCTCATACAATATGCGGTGTACCATAGACTCCAATTGAGGACATGTGCTCTGGATCAAAGTGCATGATAACCTCATAAATATTTGGTTGACTTTTTAAGAAGGTTTACAAAGAAGTAAGACACAACAAAACCTTGTGGAGGGATGGATCTAAACACCGCATACTTATTCTCTACAATCACAGTGATTTTCTGCTTGTCAAGTCTTCTAAATGTGCTTGCGGCTAAGGCTGCACTGTCATGCTAGATACTTCTAATTCTTCTACCTTGCATTAGATTGATTTTCCTTCAATTGTTTGTTGAATTTTTGATGGAAAAATCCCCGAATTTGGTCTTTGTTGACAATGATATTTGGCGACACAGTGCTTCACCTTGAGTGGAAAATTTTAGGTTTCAAATGGCCAAGAGCCAAAAAAAATTCTTTTTGGTCAAATACCTAAGGATCAAAGAAATTGTGAAAAATTGGGGTGGCCAAAGTCCAAATAAGGCAAGGTCTAAAAAATGTTGTGGCCAAGGAACATGTTAGAATGAAACACTAATACTAATGAAATGAACATAAGTTCATTTACTAGCAAATATCCAACATAGGAAGGACAATAAACATAAATACATATAGGATAGTAATATAAATAATGAAGTATGAATGAATAGATAATAAATGATTTCAATGTCCTATGTGACAATACACACACACACACATTGACTAGGCACATGGTTGATAAGTCATGTCCCTTTAGACCATTTGTCACTTCAATAATGATTGTTTATTAGTATTATTGCTACTTTATATATATAAGGTATCTCGTGACTTCATTGAACTTTGTCTCTGAACTTTGTGTAGGAATGATCATTTTTTGAATAATAATTGAAGTGAATATTCTATCTCATATTCTGTGTCTGTAATATGGTTTAAGAGCCATGGTGAAGCAGATCAAGGAAGAAAGTAGGTGAAAGGCCTCGAGACTTCATTGATCAAAGACAGACCAAGGGATTGCTCACACACAATTGACAAGAAAAGCAAGCCAAGCAAGAAAAATGCACATAATACCTCAATGTTGGCCTGCTTTTCTTGTTAATTGTGTGTGAGCAATCCCTTGGTCTGTCTTTGATCAATGAAGTCTCGAGGCCCTTCACCTACTTTCTTCCTTGATCTTCATCACCATGGCTCTTAAACCATATTAGATTTACAGATACAGAATATGAGATAGAATATTCACTTCAATTTTTATTCAAAAAACGATCATTCCTACACAAAGTTCAAACATTTGGGGACTTGGCCTTCAAGGGAGTGAGATAACCCTACCTGCTCTATTGGGGCCCTAGCATTAGCATGCCCCATAGAACATGCATGGGTTTGGTACTTGAAGGCATCTCACCTTCTCTAGTTGATGGTCATCTCCCCAAACTGTTGACCTCTTTTCAGGTACTCTTTAGACATGCCAAGCCACCTCTTGCTGACTAAATAGGAATTCAATTAGGTCATTAGAGAGGACATCTACAAATTGCACATCTAAGTTACTTGGATTGCACTTATGGTGTATGTAGGCTTGAAGATGGCTTACTATTTGGAGCTCTTCTTGGAGTTGCGAGATGGCATCAATATCTGTCCCTTATACACACACAAGCACTGGGTGCATTCACTTATGATCCTCCTAGGTTAGTGTCAGGATTGAGACTGATTACCATGTCTTGTGGCTAAATAGATTTTACTAAATGTGTCACTTACATCTTGACGAGAGATTGAGATCGATATGAACCTCATTTTCGAGTGCCCCTTTTATTATGCAATCAAAAGATGTTATCAATGCCTATATAGGGACTCAGGAAGCTCCCTCTCCACTTTCTTCTAGTATCATGGCTTGGATTGCCTTGCTCTCTTCATGAGAAAGAATCTCAACCAAAGATTTGAGAACTTGATTGCGTCACCTTGATTTGTGACCACCAAGAGGATCAACTTGTGCTTCAAGGTTTCCTTGTTCGATTGGAGCAACACGTGATTGACATGTTAACAAGTTACTTTAGAGAATAGAGTATTGAGGCCTGGAGCCTTTTCTTGACCTCCAACCCCCACCTCCAACCCCCCCAAGTGACTAATTGGTATCTTCGAGGTTTGAGAGGAGTTGTCGTACTAGGGCATAGAGCATTCATCATCACATTGAGGTATGAACAAGCTCCAAACAGATTGAAAGTAGGGCACTCTTGTCTTGTTGGACTACCCCTAGATTCAACCGAGCAATTAGGGGCCTATGTGGAGTTTTTTCTTTTGATTTTGGATGATAGGAGAGTGGGGATGCCTTGTCCCTATGCTCCTAGGACTGTACAACCATGTTTTCTTATTGTCGGTCACTCCTTAGAGGACATAATCCACCATTGCATTGGCCCTTTCATTGTGGTCAACTATTTTGAAATTGAGCCAATGCTTCACCCCCCATCCTCGATTATCAAGACCAGTAGGCCTTAACATCATCTCCATCCCTCTCTTGCTCAACACTAATTTCCAATCGTTGGTCCTTCTATCGTACCATTACACTAATTCTACTATTGTATGTTTTGGTTAGACTAGGCAATTAGCTTATCTAGACACTTAGCTATGTTGCACCCTTTTGCTGCTTCTTTTGCTTTTGGTATTGATATAGGGTTTCTTTTGCAGCCCCTTATCGTATTCAAATTGGATGTACCTTCTAGTCTTATTGATCAATTTTGTGGTCATTTGTTGGACATTAATAAAATTATCCCAATTATCTTTATCTAATACATCTCAAGCTCCGTGGGAGAGCTAGAAGATCAAGAGTCTCGTGTGAGATGAAGCATCGAGAGTCTATTGACTAACTAATTATGCATGTTGACTTATTTACCAACATAGATCCATCTTAAACCCGGATCTATCAAGCACCGAGAGGGATCCAATCTCTTGAGGTGTAAATTTTTTTATCTTAAATTTTTACATATTAAGGAAAAATTTACACCTTAAGATATTTGATCCCTCTCAGTGTTAGATATATGTAGGTTTAAAATGAAATCAATATAATTTTTTTTTGTATAAGCCGACATCACTTGCATTTTTATTTCTTTTTTTAATGGGAATGTCATGTTACATAACGTTACACATTATAACATCTCCCCCATACTGGGCTGTAGAGCACCTCGTTACTCTCGGTGCAATTACGTAGTCTAAGAGTATATGCTATGTACAATGACCATTACAGATATAAATACAATTACATCAACACCATGGATCTTGCTAGACTTAATGCTCAAAGTACATGGTGTTCAATTTTAGCATTAGCATGAATACTTTAAAAATTTGCAGACTAACTANTCAAAACACTGAACACAAGAGTTTTTCACTGGGGAAACCTTTAAAGGACAAAAACCCCAAAAGCATTAGTAATTCATCTCTGAAAATGAGATGACTGAGTTTTTAAAAAAAATTCTCAAACCCTAAGGAGTTTGATCCACAGATAAAAATTCCACAAAAGATAGATTTCCAGAAAAAATACAAATTAGGGCTTTTTGCCCAGCTGCCCAAAATCTCAGATCAGCTGCCAGAAATCAATTCCTGCCTGCCCAGACTGCTTGGAGGGCTCACCTTGCTGCTCGAGATGATCTGCTAGTTGCTTGGATCTATCACTGTCTTCCTGAGCTCGTTTTTCCTACTGCTCGTGTTCACGGCAGCCTGTTTGGTTCTGCCCGGAGTGGATCTGGACCTGCTTGAACTTACTTGGACCCTGTTTGGGATGCTCGAGCCACCTGTTGCCTTGTCTGAGGTTCTGCTCGAACCTCTATTGCCCTATCCGAGGTCTGATAGACCTCTTAAACTTCTGCCCGGACCCTCAAAGGGCTGCCCAGAAAGTAGCTTGTTGCTGCCGGAGGCTAGGGGCAGCCTGCCCAAGCCCTATGGGGCTTACTGTGAGTGATCGGAGGTAGAGGAGGGATGCCAATGGTGAAGGAGAGGTAGCCCATGGAGGGCTGTAGGCTGCCCATGAAGGTGGGGGCCTGTCCGTGGAAGAATAAAGGATGTTCGTGGAGGATAGTAGCAGCCGTGAAGGAGAGAAGGGCTAGGGTGAACCCTAGCACGTGTAGAAAAGAGAAGATCGTTGCTGCTGCTGTTTGTAATTGAAATCCTAGGTTAGGGTTTATCAAAACCAAGTGTGGGTGCCCTAGCTAGACTCATCCATGCTAGGGCATAACCACAGGATAAACATTCTTCTCCTTTGAACCAACGGATACCTTCCTTGGAGTAGCTAAGAGCATAATATCAAGTGTGTAATAATGAAATGGATTGATCTTCTTTTATAGCCTTTGAGTCACCTGTAAGTGGACCAAAACTCAAAAGAACAAAATACTAATATTTTATTCTTTTATTACTTTGACTTTTACCTTTAGTGGTACTAAAGGTCTTTTTGCACTTTCACTTTAACTCCTTAGTGGTATTAAGGGTCCTTATGTATTTTAGACTTTTACTTTAGCCTTATTCAAGTGCCCTGTGGTCAAAACAAGTGGTCAAGGTGGTCCTTCATCCGCACTCAAAGTACATCATCATAAACAGAGAGAATTACTAATGCTTTTATCTCACACTCTGTGTGACACCAAGATCGAATACTGAGGTGTCTTAACCAAGGGTAGCTAAGCCTTGGAGAAGATAACAAAGCCCACTGATCGAGGGTCAGAGTGTCACACATGCCCAGACCCGGTCTAGCACTTATAGTGCTATCTTGGTAACAGACCAAGTGCCTCAGCCATAGGCTCATTAATTTGAAACAAGGTCAAATACTTGGTAACAGACCAAGCGCCTCCATTCTCCTGGAGAATGGCCCTCAGCCCTTGGCCGAGTCCCTAGTCCTGGACTAGGTTAAATTCCTGGTAATTGACCAGGTGCCTCCATTCAAAGAATGGCCACTCCGCTCTAGGCTGAGTCCCCCATTGCTAGACTGGTTTCACATCCTGGTCCTAGACCAGATGTCTCTATTCAAGACCCCTAGTGCTGAACTGGTTCCATATCCTGGTCCCGGACCAGATATCCCCATTCAATAGAATGGTCACTTAACTCAAGGTTGAGCCCCCCAGCGCTGGACTGGTTCCACATCCTGGTCTTAGACCAAATGTCTCCATTCTCCTAAGAGAATGGCTCTCGATGCTGCTCAGAAAAATCAACACATGGTATCAGAAAGGAAGGATGGAGCTGCTGGCAGGATAAAATTAAATCTTCTTCTAAAGATGCCAAGCCCTTGATATTTTGGAGGTCCTTTTTTAAGGCCCCAGTCGAATAAGGGAGCTGGCTTCAGCTCCTACAGCTTAGGAGTTTTCGAGTGATGCCATCCATCTACTTGATCAAATTTCTGATTTCATACCAATTTTTCACTCCTCTATAATAGCTTCCAGCTGAGAGAAAGGGAAATTCAACAGCCTGTCTGCTCCATATTTCCTCGGCTGCCTGATCCTCCCCACCATTTTATTTTAGCAGATAGAAAAAGATGGAAATGGGTTCCATGGGACCATAAGGTTAGTTGGGAGCATGCCATTGGTCAATAGGAGAGAAGAATCCTAGTAAGAAAGGGCACATGTATAATGTCAGGACTCAGAAGTTACAACAAGTAAAATTCTGGTTAATGATTTCTAGAAAAAGTAAAATTCTGGTTAATAACTACTAAAAAAAGTTTACTTGGAATACCAGCATACGCTCTTTAGGCAAATTGAAATGTCTATGTTTAGGTTGATTGCTAGTTTAAAAAACTGCATAGAATATTGAATTATCCTGTCATCCAAAGTTTGCCAGATTATAAATTTATTGATCCTTCTAACTTAAAAAACTAAGTTTGAACTATTTTGGAAGTGAATATTTTGGATTAGTCTCTTATGTGAGTAAATAACCTGTTGAAGCTTTAATGACTGTGAACTTGGTCTGTGAAATACATATCTGGGTTGAGAGTCGGGACCTTGGATCTAGAGTCTAGACTCTTTTCCAAAAAGAAAAAACTGCAACTTGTTATTCTATTGGAATGAAAGTTACATAGATCAAAGCAGAGAAACAATGCAGACCAGAGTCAAAACACAGTCGGTCTTAAAAGCTGATCTGTACATGTAAACTACTAGGCTGAGACAGGCTAAGAACATAACTTCATCAATATATAAGTACTACAGGCTCCCAATCTGAAGACAAATTACATCTTAGACAAAAACATAACTAAAGAATAGGATAGCTTCCTAAAAAACATTCGTAAATCCAGAATCAATCATCCTTTTTGCAGAGAATTCTTCATAAAAGATGAGGCCATCCATAGTGCCAATAGCCTTCTTCGAGAGTATATCAGCCTGCATGTTTAATTCTCTATAAATATGGTCAAAAGAAATATCAGCAAAACCATCAATCAAGTCACGAGTTCTATCAATCCAGTGTTTCAGGTGAATTGAATGCAGCTTTGAAGTGCCAGCAGCCCAATTGATTGCAACCCGAGAATCGCCGGATATCTTGATTCTGAAAATACCTCTTTTCGTCGCAAACAACAATAAACCTCATTAGGCAAGAGCTCAGCCTTTGTGTTACTTCCTTCACCAACAGCCATCCTCAACAAAACCTGATGGTCTTTTTAATATTTAAAACCATACCTTCCCCACATAAACCACCTTTCGCAGCTCTGTCAAAAAAACCTGTAGACATGTCCTCCTCCACTAAAGGTGGCTTCTCAAGATTCTATGGTGGATCTTGCAATTAAGAGGGGAGAAATCCTGGAGCAGACAGATTGCTTTGGAGCAAACATGATAGGATGAAGGTTTGATGTCTTAAAAAATGAAGCGATTCCTGACATTCCACACCATCCATATAGCCGTCTAGAGTCTAGACATGTTTATGTGATTAGTGGCACTTTAAGGGATGCATTTTTATGTTTGATTTGATCACTGTTTAATCTTTAGCACGCTAATATTGTAGCTTTACAAGAATCAACTTCTTGTTCAAAATTTACTTCATCATTTTTGAGAAATTCTACTATATTTTATCTTATTAATTGAAAACCAGGCATCTATACCGACCATTTATATGAGTTCTTCAATTTCAAGATGTTAGCTTCCTAACGTGGAGATTTTGATGGTTTTGCAGTGAGACGTACCGTTATTTTGATTTGCCATTCTGTGCTCCAGGTTGGTATAAACTCAGTGTGATATTTTTTTCCTTTGACAAATTACTGTAGTTTGTGGAAAATTGCGAGTTCCAATTTCCTGAGCCTTTTAATGAAGGGCTGTTACTACGCATCCTGGTCCTAAGAAGCATTCTACTTGTATCGAGTGATCATTGCAGATCATGTGACTGAAAAGAAGGAGGCTCTTGGAGAAGTATTGAATGGTGATCGCATGGTTGATGCTAGGTATCAGTTACATTTCCAGGTGGACAAAGAGACCAACTCCCTTTGCAAGAAGAAGCTTACAAAAGAGGATGTAGCAAAATTCAGGGAAGCTGTTAAGAATGATTACTACTTCCAGATGTACTATGATGATCTGCCTATATGGGGTTTTGTTGGAAAGATTGAAAATGAAAATAAGGGTGATGAGAAGGAGCTTAGGTATTTGCTTTACAGACATGTGCACTTTGATATCTTATATAACGACGACCGAGTCATTGAAATCACTGTTCACACAGATCCTCAGTATACAGTGGATATTACCGAGGACAAAGAGATTGAGGTTGAGTTCATGTACTCCGTTAAATGGAAAAAAACTGACATTCCCTTTGAACACCGAATGGATAAATATGCAAGAGCTTCATTTTTGCCACAGCACTTGGAAATTCATTGGTTCTCCATTATCAATTCGTGTGTAACTGTTCTTCTCCTGACGGGATTCCTGGCCACAATTCTCATGCGCATTCTGAAGAATGATTTTATCAAGTAATGTATCTTGGTTTTTGTTAATGTATTTTAAGAATTTCAATAGTGTGAACAGAGATTAATGTTTGATAACCCTGAATCTTTCATTTTACATAAAAAATAATGAAATAATGTGTCTTGTAACTTGTTGCTTTGCATGCTCACCTTGTTTGTTCCCTGTTCTATGATTATGAAGATACTCTCGTGATGAGGAGTCAATGGATGATCAAGAGGAGACAGGATGGAAATACATTCATGGAGATGTTTTTCGATATCCTTTACACAAGTCTCTATTTTCTTCTGTTCTTGGCTCTGGAACTCAGCTGTTAGTCCTGTACGTAACTTTGGGTTGGTTTTTGGTTATTTTGCTTTTCTTTAGTGCTTGTAAATTTTCTTAATGCATTTTGATCCAAGTGTGGTGGTATGAGATTGTTCAAAATGAAACATTATCATTCTCGGATGTCGCTCCCAAGTGACATCTTTATAAATAGATGGGGGATATTTATGTAGTTTATGGCTTTATGCTCAAGTGTAAAATAATAGTTTTTTCTTTTTTTCTTTTTAAATTCTGTTTGCAAATATGCTTTGCAACTGAGTATTGCAAGCTTTGAAGTTCTACCTTTTCTAAAGTGATGTTCTCCATCTGTGTATTGCAGTACTATCTTTATCTTTGTGCTTGCATTGGTGGGCGTTTTCTATCCATACAACAGGGGAGCCCTATATACTGCCCTTGTTATTATATATGCTCTTACATCTGGCATAGCAGGCTATGTTGCAGCCTCCTTTTATGGTCAAGTTGAAGGAAGAAATTGGGTAGGGAAAAAAATCTCGTGCTCTCTTGTCTATCACTCATATGGTTTTCTAGCCTTAAAGCATTTAATCCTAGCTTTATCCATTCACTGAACACTAACATTTCTTAATTTATGCTGCAGGTAAGGAACCTTTTGCTTACAGGTTGCCTCTTTTGTGGCCCGCTATTCTTAACTTTTTGCTTCCTGAACACAGTCGCGATAGCATACAATGCTACGGCAGCATTACCATTCGGCACTATTGTTGTGATTCTTCTCATCTGGACACTAATCACCTTTCCTTTGCTCGTGTTGGGTGGCATAGCTGGTAAGAATAGCAAAACAGAGTTTCAAGCTCCAACCCGTACCACAAAGTATCCCCGGGAGATTCCACTCTTACCGTGGTACAGAAGGACTGTTCCTCAAATGGCAATGGCAGGCTTTTTGCCATTTAGTGCCATTTACATTGAGCTCTATTACATTTTCGCAAGTGTTTGGGGTCACAAAATTTACACCATATATAGCATTCTCTTCATTGTCTTCATCATCCTCATCATTGTTACCTCATTCATTACAATTGCATTAACATACTTCCAGCTTGCAGCAGAGGACCATGAGTGGTGGTGGAGGTATGTTGCTTACATCTTATATAGTTTCCAAACGTATAGTGTGAAATGTGTTGCCTCTATTTTCGGTTCATGTATACTTAAAAACACTCTTTGGGTTAGATACATAGTGCTTCATGCCAGTGCAGGTATCATCAAGCTTCAAGAGAGTGAATAGTTATTGTGTGCATTTGATATTTCGTTTTGTAAATGTCTGGTCAATGTTAATATTGCTTGGGTGTAGAAAATCATGTGGGTATTCAGTTGTGCATATTTCGTGTTGCTGTAGAGCTTTACCTTCTTTTGTTTACACATGCTCCCATTTGGAGCATTTCTATGAATTTGAGTAGTTAATGGTAATTAGGTTGTTTTTGTAAAGATGAGATTCCTATATCGTCAGTCTTTCGTGTTAGTTGTATTATTTTCAGTAACACTTAATTGATAGTGCAGTTCTATGGAAGCTATAATTGAAGGTGAGTGTCAAAATCATTCTTGAGGCCATTACCATATATACGGGGCTAAACACACAATCCACTACAATCCAGAACCTACTTAGTTTCTTCTTAACAAATGGCAGAAAAACCATATGATTGATCAAAATCAAAACATTCTAGAACCCATTCTAGTCAGCCTGTACTAAAAGTTAATGTTAGGTATTGGTCAACCGTAATCAATCAAAGTTAATGCTGGACAAAACTAGTCATTATAGTTAGAGAGCATGAGATATTGCATTAGGAGATAAGATGGCGCAGATGTATTAAGACTGCTAGATTGTTGAAATTTCGAACATCTTACTTTTATTGCAAATTGAGAAATTTCACTTCAATCTTGAGGCTTCCTGGATCTATTCCGTGTTAACTTTCAGCTTTAAGGATGAATCTGTAATATAAATTACAGCAGAATATATTTCACTTCTGTCCAATCCAATTCATTAGCCATCCCATGAAAATAAATACTAAACAAGTATACTTCAATGCAACAATGTTTCAGTCTTTAGGGCACACTTCTCAAGCATATAACAGCTATGAAATTACTTCATTACATCAGATTATTACAGCGGTAGATATGTTTGTCAAATCACTTAACAAAATCAGCTAGCTGTTCATAATACTTTGCATGCCAAACAGCCTGATAAACTTACTCATTCACCATGAGATCATATGATGGAAATTAGTTTGGCAAGTACACAAAGTTCTTTTCATATATAGAACAAATGAAGTTACAAGTACATACAAATAGTTTATCACAAGCTGGTACTATATAGTCCTGCAAGCTCACAAGCTAGGACTCTCCAATGCCTTCAAACCTTAGCTAGGGCTGTCAGAATTCTAAAGCCTTGATGGCAACATGAATTCCATAAACAAGCTAAGAATCTAAGCACACAATTAACCTCACTGGGAATTGTAGAGAATTAACATAAGGAGAGAAGAAGAAGAATTAATGAACATACATTAATGAATGATCAATAAATGATAATTGATATTATTACAATGGTAATACATCCTTATAAAGGAAAATAGAGTTGTAGAGAGACAACTCATAAAGCTCAGAAAGGCCGACTTACCAAAATATAGGAAACCTCCACAGTGAGTGAGTTGGCAAAAGCATGAGTGAGTTGTCAAGGGAGATGGAAAAACATGCCAATCCTGGAAAATGGAAAGAAAGTCATGAAGGATGGGTTGGCAACAAAAGAACCCAGTTTCCTAGTCGTCTAGCTTTACCTTATCCACAGAAAGTTGGAAAAGCTGAATAAAGCAGAATCTGCTGTAAAGTGCTGTATACTAATTCTGGATGTTCAAAAGGTGGTCAAGATTAACCCAAAATTAGACATAAAGCATTCATGGGATATAGATGGCATGTATTGACTTTAAGGTGCAAGTGGATGCGAACTAATTAAGCTAGTGGGTGAATAATTAATCAAATAATGATTAATTATTTTATCCTAAGTATTGAGTGGGTTTAATGTATTCCAACACCCCCCTATAAGTCTGACTTTATGATGGCATGTCAAGAAAATATGGATGCATATGGATGCATATAGGGCCCAACAACAATGCTATGGTCACCCTTTAACAATTATTATGTCCAAAAAGCAGAGGAAATAGGCAAAACCACATGGGGAAAATCCTCCCTCAAGATAGGACATGAGAGGCAAAACAAAAATGCTGCTGATGTTGCTCCAAACTAAATGCTGATCTCTGGAAGAATCTTCTTCTTGGGAAGAAGGAAATTATGCTCACTTGGATCAAAGACCACTGCAGGATGGAAACTAGGACCATGTAGAACAACTGAGATCCAATGATGTGAAAGCTCTTAAGAGTTGTAATCAGCTCCAAGATGATATGATGACTTGAACTTTGAACCAATAGAGATGAAATCAGCTCCAGATAGGTGAAATAACTGTCCAAGCGAATGTATAATGCCCCCCACTTCATTTACATAGAGAGGATATGTGTAGTGGTCATGTAGGAACAAAGAGAAGCCATAGGATCAAAGAGTGTGAATGCATGGGCTCCATGGGTTGATCTAGCTTCTAAAGAATCCACATTAGAGGAAATTTGAGGTCTAAAATGGGCCTCCTAAGGAAAATAATAAAATAATATTTATTAATTTTGGAGGAAGAAAGAAAAAAACTATTTTTCTCTTCGTATTTTCAACATATCTACTTGTTTTTTTACTCAAATTTTGAATGGGAGGGCTCGTTCGACGCGGAATTTAATTCCGCATCCAACGAGTACCCACACGGCATAGATATGTTGAAAATACGAAGAGAAAAATAGTTTTTTTTCTTTCTTCCTCTAAAATTAATAAATATTATGGTTGACTCATTTTATTGAAATTCTATTGGTTCTTGAATTCCAACTCACAGGAATTTATTGTTGGCTCATTTTCTTATAAGGCCCATTTTAGACCCCAAATTTCCTCTAATGAAAGATCACATATAAGCATATCAGTAGACTCATGGGAATATACTGGTAAACAATCCTCTATAGTAGAAGTATGAAAGGAGGAAGGAAGGAGATGTTCAAAATCTTCAAGAAGGTTCTGAGGATTGATGCCAAGAACATAGGAGGAGATGGAAAATCACATGAGATCAAGTATGGCAAGTGGAAGTAAACTAATAGGACTTGATATGGCTAAGCAAACAACTTGAAGGTCATTGGGTTGCGCACCATCAATGAGAGAGTTATGCACAAAGTGTGAACGATTTGGCACATAGATCTCAGAATATAAGATAGAAGACATAGAGAACAATGAATGTGTGAGTGAATCATCATCAATAACAATAGCAACTCCATCAATCACTTCTTTTTCCTCATCAGTATCTTCAAGAGACATAGAAAAAGACTGCTCTTTAATATTAGCTTCTTCATTGAAGGAGAAGCATTCAAATCAAGGAGGGTAGCAGCAACATGAACTATATGAGAAACTTCTTCATCATAAATAACTTCATCAAAGAATGCAGAGGCCAAGAAATCTTGAGAGAGAGAACACGAGGAGACGCTAGGTTCACTCCATGCTTTATCTTCAACTTCCTGCACACTAAAAGCTTTTTTCAAATTTTTCCAAAGCTCGAATGGATATTCAGTAGAATCTATGAGATGATGTATATTTGGAGATATTGCCAAGCACATGATTCCATAAGCTCTATCACAATTATTCATTTAATCAATCTTCTCTTCATAAGACTCAGGTTCGCTCAAAGCACCAATCGAGACATCAAAGAGACATTGCCTCTTCAAGTATGCGCTCATCTTTGGCTTCCAATCAACATAGTTGAAAGGAGATAGTAGAGGAACTTTTGAATCCATATTGAAGTTGTTGCCCCTGCAAATAAACCTGCAAATCTGAAAGGAGATTTAATTGATGAGCTCCCAAAGCTCTGATACCATGTCAGAATTCTGAAGGTTTGATGGCAACATGAATTCCATAAACAAGCTAAGAATCTAAGCACACAATTAACCTCACTGGGAATTGCAGAGAATTAGCATAAGGAGAGAAGAAGAAGAATTAATGAACACACATTAATGAATGATCAATAAATGTTAATTGATATTATTACAATGGTAATACATCCTTATAAAAGAAAATAGAGTTGTAGAGAGACAACTCATAAAGCTCATAAAGCTCAGAAAGATTGACTTACCAAAATATAGCAAACCCCCATAGGTGGCTAAAGCACTTTCCAAATCTATCAAGGACCTCACGAATTGGTAAAAGCATAAGTGAGTTGTCAAGGGAGATGGTGTTAGGATATTTAGACACTTAGGAGTTAGTTAAGATCAGCTTGTGTAATATATCCGTTAGGTAAAAGTGTGTTTCTTTAGTATGCATTAGTATGCATTTGTAAATATTCTAATCCGACGGTCACGATATGTTCTAGACATAGAGTGATCCGACGGTTCAACTTCTCTTAGATCATACCTACCATTGATCCGTGGCTTAACACCTGATTGGTCTATGATCTCTATTTAAAGAGCATAGAGGGTCCTTGGCTAGTTGATCGATTATGAGAAGCTCATGTAACTTTCTTTCTGTTGCATAATAAATTGCTCCAAGTAGCTATTTGGATGGGGCCGTGGACTGTTTCCCTCTTGAGGGTTTTAACCACGTGACAAACTTCGGTGTGTTGATCTGTGATCTATTTGTGTGAAGCGGTATTTGAAGGTGTTTGGTCTTTTGGGAGTACCTTGTGTACCCGAACATGGTATCAGAGCTTTTATGAAGAGCCGCTTTCGGTTTTGATCAAGATCTGGAACTGGTGTTGCCAAAACTTTGAAAGGGTTTCTGGTTTTGGATTTTCTGTGCATTTGTGGCATGTGGGAGCTGTTCCATTGCGTTTGGAGCGCCGTTTCCATTGGGAAATAGTTTTCGTTTCACTGAAAACTGTTTCCGTTGGCTCCAGAAACACCCATTTCGGCAAATCTGAAGGTATAATGTTACAGTGACAGATTTTTTTTTTAAAAATCTCTCATATTTTATCAGTTTATTATTAGATCTTTTGTGTTTTAGTCTCGGACTGTTGTTTTCCCTGACTGCGTATGCTCTTTGCCGTGCACCTTGCGCAATCTCGGCTAATCAGAAACAGTAAGGGAAAGTTTTTTTTTCTTGTCTTCTCGGCTACGTATGCTCTTTGCCGTGCATCTTGTGCGATTACGGCAAATCAGAAACAGTGAGAAAACTTGAAAACGTAGATTTTCCAGGTAAGCTAACCAAGATCTAACCCCATTGTGTGGAAAAAGTTTTTTTTTGTTTTTTGTTTTTCGTTTTTTTTTTGTGATTTGCAGGAAAAGAAAGCAAGCACGAAAAACGAGAGAGAAGAGTAAAAAAAAAAAAAAACCCTTCCTCTTTTCATACTTTTACGTACCTTTTAAACTTAGCTCACTTGGTCCAAAGTTGCTTTACACCTTGATAAGTCTTGAGTTCAAGTTTTATCAAGCTACTTTTAGTGCATGCAATTTCTATTTTCAAGTTACTTTATTGTAAAAGTGCATCTCACATTAATAAAATAAAATAAAAGTGAGTCACTTAAGTCTTTAATTTATTACCGCACTATTTAAAAAGTCACATTATTGTAAAAGTGAACATCACTTATTCTACAAAAGTGATTCACTTCAAAGCAACTTTATTGTAAAAATGATTGTCAAAAGTTGATCTTGGGAAGAGGGGTTTTTCTTTTTTTTTGGTTGGTTAAGTTAATATCTACCACATCATTATTGGGGACATCTTCAACATTTTCTTTGATCAAGCATAACTTCATCATCTGGAATCAGTTTTAAGTGCCGTTTTTTTTAAAACCGCATATTTTTTCGAGCTCTTTGCGTCCAGACAGTTAGCTTTTGTTCTTTTAGCCACTATTTTACAGTATGGCCACCCCTTGTGATATTATACTTATTAGAAGTTCTAACTATTTCTCATGGAAATCTCATATGGAGGATGTTCTATGAAGTAGGGGACTTTTCAGGATAACCTCCGGGAAAGAAACAGAACCACTGATAATGATAAGAAAATTAAATGGGCAAATAGATGTAATGAAGCTCGTGGATTGATTGGGATGTCAATCTTTATTGATTTGCGTTTCCACATATCTGAAATTGATGAACCTGATAAAGCTTGAGAAAAGTTGGAATCTGTGTTTGGTAAACACAATGAAATTCGAGGTCATCAACTTGAGAATGAGTTGATTTCCTTGAATCCAAATGATTTTTCATGCATTCAAGACTATTTATCTAAGTATAAGACTTTTAGACTATTATGTGCAGAATGCCAGATTAAGAAAGAAGACAAACAATGTATTTATCATATTCTTTCTAAACTTGGACCTGCATATTCTGTTTTTGTATCTACATTCTACTCCATGAAAGAATCCTTGACTGCAGCTAGCTATCAAGAGCCTAGCCTTGAATCCTTTTGTGATTCCTTAATTAGAGAGCAAGATAAGCTCATCCATCTTGGAATAATTAACAATGCAGATACATCTGGGAAAGCCTTATTGTCCCAACAGAAAGAAAAGTCCAAGCCTCCCAAGAAACAAAATTTTCGCAATAATAAACCAAACAACAAGGGTCCCAAACCCTCTCAGTCAGCTCCTTTTTTAAAAAATGACAAAAGATCCAAGCAAAAAGGAAAGAAGACTGAGCGTCATTGCAATTTTTTTGGGAAAGATAATCATGATGAATCTAAGTGTTTTAAGAAGATGGCAGCGTTGGAAGCAGCAATGAAGAAGCATCACATCAGCCTATATTCGTTTTCAGAATCTACCTTTCATGGACATGCACTTTGTGCTTCTGGTTACTCTTATACTGCATCTTCTTCTTCTACTTCAATTGAATGGCTCATTGATTCTGGAGCATCTTATCATATGGCTAAGGATAAAGCAATCTTTTCTACTATGCATGAATGTAACACCAAACAAATATTTGTTGGTGATGATAGATCTCTAAAAGTGTTGTAGGATCTGGAACAGTTCCAGTAGAAAATGGTCATTTCAGTGATGTACTATGTGTTCCAAAAATTTCCTGCAATTTGTTATCAGTCTATCAAATTACTCATTCAGGTGAAGGTAAAACTGTGACGTTTACACCTCACCAAGTTGTAATCAAGGATTTTAAAAATCCTCAAAATATCCTTGCTACTGGAGCTGTTGATGATATTACTAGGTTGTACAAATTTAACAACTTTGGGTCATCATTTTTTCCTTCAGTTTTTGTTGCTCATAGTGATAACTTGAGCAAACTTTGGCATGAGCAATTTGGTCACTTAAATTATCACTCATTGTAACAACTATGTAAAGACAATATGGTGACTGGTCTTCCGCTGGTATCTTGTTAGGATGGTGTTTGTTCCGGTTGTGTACTCGAAAAACATCATCGGGATAGTTTTGACAAACGTACCTCTTGGCACGCCTCGATTCCCTTGGAGCTTGTGCATAGTGACTTGTGTGGCCCTCTTCCATTTGCTTCCTTTTCTGGTTTCAAATATTTCTTAACCTTCAATGATGACTACTCCAGACGCACTTGGGTTTACTTTCTAAAACTTAAGAGCGAAGTATTTAACATGTTCTTGGCCTACAAGGCCCTTGTTGAAAAACAATTTGGTCATCAAATTATTAAGTTAAGATCAGACAATGGAGAAGAATATGTTAACAACAAGTTCACTACTTTTTGCATTGAACAAGGAATCCAACAACAACACACTGTTCCATATACACCACAACAAAATGGTGTAGTTGAACATAAGAATCGCACTTTAAAAGAAATGGCTAATTGTATGATCCAATCTAAAGGACTAAGTCTTCAATATTGGGCTGAGGCCATAAATTGTGCAAATTACATAGTTAATCGCACACCCACTAAAGTTTTACAGGGTATAACACCGGAAGAAGCATGGAGTAAAATTTAACCAAATGTAAGTCACTTTCGTGTGTTTGGTTGTGAAGCAAGGGTTCACATTCCGGATGAAAAACGGAAAGCATTGCAGCCTAAAAGTGAAAAGTGCATAATTGTTGGATATTCTGAAGGTGTAAAAGGTTATAGACTTCTTCAGCCACATTCTCATGATATAATCATTGGAAGAGATGTTAAATTTGATGAAAATCTCTTGGCCTGCGAGCCTAACTTGGCGGGTGTGCCATCTTTGGCCTGCGAGCTT
>LPNX010654035.1:177302-205807 GCA_001517045.1 Pseudotsuga menziesii | reverse complement strand
GGATTAGTGTAAATAAATAATAAATAGGAATATGATTAGATAGGAAGCCAAACAGGCTGAGCGGAAGGTGAAACCCAACCGCCATGTACTTTGTATAAACATAGGCATTTGCATTGGAAATGGATATTGAATCGGGAGTTATTACCAACAGTAACAACCCTCCGACAGAGAGCACTCTTGATCCGCCTTATGGTGAGATTCAAGAGATATATGAAAATCGGAGAAAAAACAACTAAGCTAAAACAAAAATAAAAACTCTTCGACAGAGAGCACTCTTGATCCACTTTTCGGTGAGATTCAAGAGATTTTGGATTCTTTTTATTTGAGTAATATAAAGACAAAAGCAGTAAAATTAATCTAAGACAACAAAAATAAAGACTCTTCGACAGACAGCATTGTTGATCCACCTTTCGATGAGATTCAAGAGATTCTGGATTCTTTCCTTTTTCTTTTAACAAAAAGTAAAAGTGTTGAAATAAAACTTTACGAGAGACTTTTCCTTTTTTATGAAAGTAAAAAGACAAATCTACTTTAAACAATTACTATGCATGCAAAAAAAGGTAAAGGGATGAAAACAACAACCAAGGGTTAATATAGGCTTCCCCCAAATGGAGGAAGTGGGGTGTGGGGGCCTTTGTTCCACTTGCTCTTTATTAAACTTTTTACAATGCTTTGAAAGAAAGAGTGCCCTTTGATCCTTGAAAAAAGGGTCAAAAAAGGCCCTAAAAGTTCTTGGGAAAGCAGAGGAATGAAGGAGGGGGATGGTAGATGGATCGTGTCTTTGGATAGCCCCAAGTTCAATTTTTCGGTAGCACCTCCCTCTCTTTTTTGTCTGACCTGCTAAAAACCAACAAGTAAACAAACTTAGATGATGACGATGTGCACAAAAATCAAATAAAAAAAATTGAAATTTTTTTTGTACTTAGAAAAGTTTCAAAAACTTAGCCTAGATCTAGTCAAATGATGAAACTTTGAATGTATTTCTAGATCTATCTAACATGCTAAGATAAGTAGATTTAAATGATAGAACTTTAAAGAGCTAGATCTACTTGTTTTAGCATAATCAAAACAAAGTAGCCGAGGGAGAGAGAGAGAGTTTGGGTTTGAAGAGATGGATGGAACAACTCAAGCCCTTGCTTGATCTTTCGTTGATAGCTTTGCACTTCCTGCAACAAATGTTAGATTCAAAAAAGGATGCCAAGGAAAGAGAACAAACAACTTAGTTCAACGCCTCCTATGGATCTCGTGACCTGCAAAACTATACAACAACTCCTGCACAAACTTGATTAGATCTAGTATGCTTGCAAAAGAAAAACTTGGAGAACCTCAATATAACTGAATAAAGTTGGTTCCTTCTATATCTTTCCAATACAAATCATAAATAAGTAACTTAACAACTATAAATACTTATTCTATGTATCATGCATGATCCTCTAAGCTAGATATATCGACATAATTTGAACAAGAGAAATCTTAAACCATGCAATATCACCTCATTTATCTACCATTCATCCAATGGCACAAGGTAGACCTCCAAAGTCTTCAACTTTATTATCAAAATCTCAGCAGCATTACAATAGGCAAAGGTCCCTTCCATCCATCCGGAATGAGGAGGAAGGCCTCTTATTTATACAAAAAAATGAGGAGTTGGCCCAACCCTAGCGCAAGCATGAGGAAGGAGGGCATAACCATAGTTTTAAAAATCGGAATTGGACTCGAAATCGGTCGAGAGTCAACTCAAAATCGGAATCGAAATCGGCAATGAATCGGTCATAAATCGGCCGATTTGAATTTAATGAATCGGTTTGCTAAAAAATACATCAAATATTTAAATTTTAAAGAAAAACAACATTTTCAAGATTATAATCCATGATTCCAAGGCATTGAAGACAAAATAACCAAAATCTGCTCATGTATATACCATATAAGATCCAATATATTAAAATGGCACAAAGTGTACTGTAATCTGGAGTCTGTGACTGTACTCTGTACAATACATAAATGATAATACATGTAACATATCTAAGATACTAGAACAAAATACATAATCCATGAAGCCTAGGTGGCTAGGCCCTATATAGTAAAGGCTATATGGCCTGGAGAGTCCAAAAAACATGCTACATAATCAACTACATAATACATCATCAATGATCATCATCAAACTGAGCACCACTGCTAGAATTAGAACTAGAAGAAGAACCAGAAGGACTAGCAAATGCATCATGATCTGGCTCAGTCTCGAGCTCCTCAGGATCAAAGTCATCTGCTAATGAAGTAGTAGTACTGGCTGTATGTCGACGTCGTCGATGACTATAAGTACGAGGTCCTGATCGGCTTGTGCCCGCCATGCTTGGCACTACTCTCTCAGCATTTACACCTGTATGAACCGATGGCATCGGCAGTAAAGGATCTGCATCCAATGGAACATCCAGCAAGTCCTCCAGCTCAACATCTATGTCATCACCAAACTCTGGCGGTTGGGTCTCCACTACCCAATCTGAGTTTGGATCTATATCATCCAACACAATGGGATCTGTATCAGGTCTTTTGCTCATCAATTGGTTGTGCCTGAGTCGGAGGTTGTACTACACAAAGACTAGATCGTTTAACCATTTTTGCTCTAAACGGTTTCTCTTCTTTGTGTGAATTCGCTCAAACAAAGACCAATTTCGCTCACACCCAGAAGAGCTGCAGGTTTGACTCAGGACTCGAATTGCAAACCTTTGCAATAGTTTAGTATGGTTACCAAATGCCTGCCACCATTGTGCTGCAAATGTGAAGAGTCAAGGTAGTTAATAACTTACTTCAACAATTTTGATTGTAAATTTGGCTAAGAATTGCAGTATTTGGTATTTACTATTTACAATTTAAAAATTGTAGTTTAAACTTTAAAAACATAAGTTAATCAAACAATGGAAATGTTTACTTGGTTGGTCATCCTCTCTTGACATCTTAGCAACATTATCGACAAAGGTACCTATGGCGGCGGTGAAAGAGTTGATCTATCGATGTATCTCCAATTGGTCCGCCTCATTTGGGACCATGCGCTCAAGGCAATAATACAATCCATCTGCTACCTCCCCAGTGGGATTTGGATCAATATGTGCTCTATACCGATACCTTGGGTTAAGAAAATACCCATCTGCATGTATAGGGCGATGGAGTTGATTGTTCCATCTCCTATCAATGATCTCCCAAATAGGCCCATACTTGGCCACTCTATCTTTGTATGCTGCCTTTATCTGCTCCTTTGCTTGATCCATAGCTTCATAAATGTAGCCCATGGCCAATTTTTCCCCATCAACCAATCGCAACACCTTAACAAGTGGCTTGGTAATTGCCACAACCTCTACTGCTCTTTTCCAAAATGAAGAGCTTTTAATTCTTTTCTTGCTGTCTCTTCCATCTTATTTGAGGGCCCATTGGGATGAATTCCATTAATCACTTGAAAACATTTTCTCCAAGTTCTGTGCTTGGGAAAGGAGAGATTGCAACGTAAGGAAGTGAGTTGCTAATCTAGTAACTGTAGGCCTAACAAGCTCCCTGCAATGTGTGTGTCTCCTCATCAAGCTCAATACCCAACCATGGTTGTAGAGATGTATTTGGTGATGCTTTTGGCATGCTCTATAGTGTCCTTGATCCAATCATGTTTGCATATGTCCTCAAGCATGAGATCTATGCAATGTGCCGCACATGGAGTCCAAAATATGGTTTTATGTTTTTCCTCTAACATCTTACCAGCAAGAACATAGTTAGAGGCATTATCTGTGATGATTTGTACAACATTACTTGCCCCCACCTCCTCAACAATGTCATCCAAAAGACGAAATAATAGATTTGCATCTTTCACCTGATCAAATGCATCACTTGATCTCAAAAACATGGTTCCTCGTGGGCAAGAGACAAGAAAGTTTATGAGAGTACGACCCTTCTGATCGATCCATCCATCTGACATGATAGTGCATTCTGTTCTGACCCATGACTGTTTGAAATCCTTCAAGTATTCTTCTATGGACACTATCTCTTTTTGCAAAAAAGATCCCCTCAAGTCATGCATACTAGGGCCTTTGAAGCCCTTACCAGCACCTATAACAGCATCCCACATAAGTTGGTAATAAGAAGAGTGTGCAGCATTGAAGGGGAGATCAACATCATACAACCATCTAGCTATGTATTCATAGGCAGCTTCTTTGTATTTCTTCTTCCAATGGTCATCTAAGGTGGGTTGAACATATGTTGGAGGCATATGAGAAGCATTAGCACTAGCAGAGGATGTAAAATAGCTTTGAATGCCACCCTTCTTTTTTGATTTACCTTTCTCTTGTGTAGTATGGAGGGTGCAACATACCCAAAAGGATCCCTAAGATCGGTAGAAGGGATAGACGAAGAGCCTTCAATTGAACCTAGAGCATAGGTCCCACCCATTATTTTAGAAAGCCTCCTCTTTTTTCCTACTTCTTTCTCTATCTCTCTTTGCCTAGGCCTAGTCTCTTCAAACTTCTTAAAATATTCTTGCATATCAGCTCTAATTTGTCCAATGACATCTAGTGGAGCTTCACATGCCTTCACTTTCCCTTTGATGGCAGTGTTATCACCTGCCTTGTAGTTTCCTGCTTAAGGTGGATCCAGAATGGATGGTAGAGGGGCAAGCAACTAAGGGGTGGATCCACGACTGCCTAGACTCCCAAATGGATGGTTGTCACACCAATCAAGGCAGCCTTCACTTTAGGTTATCCTAGTCCAGGACAATAATGGGGGAGACCCGGATCTGCTCCCGATAGGGGAGATCGAACCTAGACACCAGAAGAAGATTAGATGGGGCTTCAAGGTACTTAAGGTGCAGGGTGAATGGGAACCCTAGCTCTAGGGTTTAGGTACTAGCAACTGTCTTGGGAAACGTAACTATGACAAGGCGAGCACGAATAGAGTTGGGACTATCCAGTACCTAGAAATCAGACTCAGTAAAAGGTGTTTGAGCTATCAGTGAATGTTGGTAGATGGCAAAGGCTAAGAGCCTAAGGGCAGCGCTAGCTTGGAAATCAGTGCTTTGTATGCATTGGGCAATGGAGTTAGCAGTAAGACAACGTTTCATGAAACCCACTTGGGAAACACCTTGATCTACGAAACCAAAAAGCAATTGGTCCAGAACAGCCAAGGTACAGGAAACCTAGCTCAGTAGATAGCTAGCGCTAGGGCCTAGGAAGACAAATCTAAAGCTTTAGGGGGTACTGAAAGGCTGATGGATCAGCGTTGAGGATGAGAAGAGATCAGGGAGACCTAATCTACAAGCCCAAATCAGGAAAACAGCAGGAAAATCAGATCTAGAAAGTCAAAATTTGATGATGGGGCTAGGAGGTTGAAAACTGATTTTTTCAGATCTAGGGCAAACCATGATGAATTAGCACAGCATTGAGGGTGTTCTGGGATGCTTGGGGACCCGATCTATCAGCCTATCATGTCAGATTTCAGAAAAACCTACTTCCGGAAAAGGCCAATTTTCAGTGAGGGTGCTAGGGCAGTTTCAGTTTATTTCAGATCCCGGTCAAACTGTTGAGCCTCTTGAAAGTGTTGGGGTTGATTTGGACTGCCCAAGACCCGATCTATCCATCTGTGAAGTCAGAAATCAGAAAAACTCAAAACCCTAGCAGGTCAATTTTTTCAGTGGGGGGTTATGCAGTTTTCTGTTGAAAAATCAAATCTAGGTCAATCTATGAGGAATTTGACCAGCGTTCCAGTTGATTTAGTTAGGGGGAGGCCCGATCTATGAAACCTAGAAATGGTTTGGCAAAAGATCGAACGGTTCCCTGATTATTTGATTTTTTAGATTTTTATGGTTTAGGAGTTTATAGAAAAATAGTTAAATTTCAGTAAGGTACAATGGAATAAGATCAGAAAAGAAGAACTTACCTGTGGATCTTACCTAGATAAGCTTGTCGAAGTCTGTAACAGTGACGATCCTAGCTATCCCGATCAATCCTGGAAGATCCCCGTGATTTCTATGGCATATGCAAGCTCCAAGCCATCAAAGCGCCCCTTACCCTGCATGAGCAAACGTCAACCATATCAGATTTGCACATACAAAATAAAGAAACTGAATGCTACAAGACAGTAAAATGAAGTAATCATAGATAGCAATGAAACTAATGAAAACCCCCTGATCCAAGACGAAGAGAACCGAGCGAGTTGACGCCCCCCTACAAAAACGCTCCAGCCAAAACGCCCTCCTATAGACAAAACAATGATAGCCACAAAAAAAAATAGATCTCATGAGAATTTCCACGATGCTAGTAAGCTGAAGACAAGCTAATCACCATTTGAGCACATCAGATGCAAAGCAAATCCAAAAAATTTCCACAGAAAAAGTCTTTCTATTATTCAGATCCAAGACCCAAAGACCCCCTACAAATGAGAAGCTCTCTCCTTTAAATAGAAATGAGAGAACGTCAATCATAACCAAATCCTAACCACTCTCAAAACGAGTGGCTAAGATTAAAATATACAATGTTCTAATCAATGGTTGAGATGAGCTCAACATACAATACATGGATCAATATAATTATAATTTACCAAAGTGGACTTAAACCACCCAAATAAAGGTAACCCACTCAACAAGAAATAAATGAAAGAACATGGTGGGTCCAAGGAATGTTTGACTAACTCCGTTTGGGTGTCCCCATGGCACAATAAATAATATAACAATTTAAAATTTTGACTTTTGTGCCTCCTTGAGGAAATCCTGGGTCTCCCAAAAAGCTCCAGAAAATATATAAAATTTGCCCAAAAATAGGTGCGGGCCCCATAAAATGCTGAAACTGCTGGAGGTGTGAAAGACATCACTCTCATCATTGTGACTCACCCCATGCCATTTATTTGCCTCAGTAGCCCAAATCGATTTCTTCAATAGCCATTTGTTCATTTTTTAATCTGCCTCGGGAAATGTGATACTGCTAAAACAACCTCCTAGGGTACCTGCATTGTCAAATTGAGCCCTTCAAGCTCTCTGGGATGGGGGTACAATGGTACAAACAAGTGGTTGCACCCCCTTATGCCCATACAACGCCCTAGGAGATCCAACTGAAACATCTCCCTGCTCAAACAAATCAATCTGTGAAGAAAAACTGCATCAAAAAACAGAATAAGCCTGATCACATCTGTAAGTGCCCGGAACTGGAAATAAACTGTCTCATTGGACTTAGAGAGTCCCAATCCATTAAAGGTGTATACTCATACCCCTCATAGGTCTCTGTCTGATCATCAATCATAACCAATAAACAATATAAACATCTATGAATAATCAGACACCAATAATAACTCAGAATATATCAATCTGCTGCAAGTGTTAAGAGTTTAAACCATGCTCTACAACTCATTCACGTAACAAAATCAACAAGTACATCAACAAATACTTATAAATATCAGGCTTTATTTATTATTACTTAGACTCAGACTTTCAAGACTATACTCTCTTCATAGTTGTAGTCATTTTGTTAGTGAAGGGTGAAAGGTGGAAATGACAAGGCTAAGGCAAAGGATGACCTCCTACTCAACATCATGACACTTTGGACAAGGAAAGGGAGAACTCAGTATAACCAATACTAGACAAACAACAACACAAGGAATGGCAGTGCCTCACAAATGGATGAGTTGTTTAGAGAGTGCTTATTCAACTTAGGCATCATGTCTACATCAATCTTGATCCAATTTCATTAGGATCACATTCTATTATGTGGCTTTTTTGGCCTATATGAACCCTTTGGGACTTCACCAGTGCTCAAAAGCACAGCTAATCGTAGCTTTCATCCGGGCCATATTCATTTTAACAAGGTCAGCAATTGTTTGATATAACATGTTTTAACCATTGCTTTTTGGACCTTTTCTTATACTCTTTAAGGAGTATTTTAGTATTTCATTGCTCTTGCCCTTTTTACATATGTTAAGAAACACAGTTTTACAATTTTCATTTTCCATGGGCGCATATTTAAGATTTCAATAAAAGTAGTACATGAGCTTTCGGTTTTAGCCAACAACATCTCAAGTGACTAGGGGGGATTCTGCACAGTGCCAAACATCGAGACAACCGACCAGAATGATTTAGGCATACTATCCAACTTACCAAAGGAAAGTTTTGTCACCAACTCAGAGCCGAGACACAATGTAAACAGGGAGGCTTGTCCAACAAAGGTTCTAGCGGGGAAAAAGGTCCTCCATGCCACAAGTCAAGAAGTCAGTCGGGTTGAAAATTAAACTGGAAGGTAATGGATGGATGAAGACAATGAAATGATGGAGCCAATCACTAGCAAGCCAAAACAATGGTGGGAATGACTACCTCTATTCTCTCTAAGGAGGGTAACACCAATGAGTATAGATCAAGAACTTCAAAGCCAGAGTAAGGACATCAATACATAGTATAATATACAATCAAGTCCATATAAATATGACCGCCAGATCATAATACCACAAGTCAATATATGTCACAAGAATCAATATAAGAGCAATAATAACCATAACACCATATAAAATACTAAGTCATATCCATGCAATATAATCCATCTGAAACACCATATATCCAATGAGAAAGTACTGATATAACACTGGGCATCCACTACTACTCTGAAATAACATAAATGGCTATATCAGTCCTCAAATTTCAGTGTCCTGAGACTCAGTCCTGGCATGGGAGAGTACAATAGTCCACTAATACAAAAATGATCCATCAAAAATGCTCATCTCAGCATCTCATATGTAAGAGATCTGGCTGAAAAATGTACTATGTCTAAAAAATAGAATATGGTAGCCTGGCTACTATATATGTGATAACAGGCAACTAAGTGTTGTTTAAGCCTATAAATTCCACAACCCTTAGTCAACTTCTTGCAATACTTGCAATACATAACCCCATCAACAACATCTGCATGGGCCCATGTCGGATCTTTTGCTTTTGGGGCCATTTCAGATAGGTTGAAAGTTGAAACAACAATGAGCAAAATTATAAAATTATAAAAATATAGGGGATCTTCATCTCTTTTACCAATTGGCAAAATAATAAATTATAAAATCACTGTTTAAACTTTAAAATTATAAAAATTTTGCAAAATTAAAAAGAGATCTCTATTTAGTATTTAGTATTTAATAATTAATACAAAATTACAAATTTAAACATTTAAGTTTTAAGTTTTAACTCACGTAAATAGAAATTTTAATTTTTTTATAAAACATATGTGGTAAACTTGGATAAATGAAAATCATAAATTTGTTACTTACCTGAAGGTTGAATCTCTGAATCTATGATAAATTGATAATGAGTATTGAACAATGAACTTGAAGATTGCCCTCTGCAAGTGCACACTGCAATCTTAAAAATGATACACTGTCCACCCGTGACCCAACTATCAGGCTTCAGCACTTTGCTATCCACACTCCAACACTGTCCACGACTCCACTCGTGACACAACTCAGCAGTGAGCACTGCTACTATCCACTGAGTCCACCCAACTGTCCACTGTCCACCGAGTCCACTAAGCACTCACTTAAGTCTCAAACAGCAAACACAAGTGACAAGAACTAATAGGATATATCTGTAGTTGGGTTGGGTGGACACTAGTTTAGGTTAGGGATAGGTTAGGTAGATAGGTTAGTAAAAAATTAAAAATATAAACAAAAAAAAATAGAAGCTGCCCGTAACTGGCCCGGTTAGTTTCGAAACCGGCCGGTCAGAGCGTTAGTTACCGAACCAGACCGATTTGGTTACCAACCGACCGGTTCAGTAACTAACCGGTCACCGATCCGGTTTACCTGCCGGTTTGAACCGGTTTGGTACCGAACTGGTGAACTGGCCAGTTCTGAAACCGGTCAGGCCGATTTTTAAAACTATGGGCGTAACCCTCATAGAGCTGGAGCTCTGATACAGTGATGTGGAGTGGAATTGGAGTTCAGGAGTTATGAGAGGGGTTGAGGTGGCCTCCACCTGGGCAAGGCGCTCACCCTCATTGGATTTATCACCCAACCACTCAGAAAACACCAAATAGAGGAATTTTCCCAAGCAGAAAGAAGGAGGCGCAAATCCCAAGAGATAGTTGATTGTAGCACCTCGATACTGACTTAGATCAGTTTGGCGATGATTGGAATCTTCTCCGATACTGATTGCCATGTCATTCAACCCTTTACTTTATTCAATTTGCTTTATTTTGGAGAGTTTTTTATTTATCTCCATTTAATAAAATAATGATTATTTTAATTTAAATATTCCTCATTTATTGATTTTTTAGGAAATATTTAATAAAGTGAAAAATAATCATCTGAAACTTAGGATAAGTGTGTCTAAGGGTTAAATGAGTGTTTTGGCTTAGAAAACAAGTTTTTATTTGCCAAAATCCACCCCTAGACCACTTAATTATTACATTTTGAAAATTTTTAATTAAACCATAGGAAAAATGGTTTAATTAATTGAAAATTTTAATTATTTTTCCATAGTTTAAAATTAAAAAACAAAAGAATCTAGTAACGCCCGCTAAAAAAAAATTCGGACATTGTTTTAACAGATCCCAGGACCTAGGAAATGACCATAGAACATACCAATAGTGTCTTGTAGGTTCACATTTTCATGTTGGACTCTAATAACCCCCCCAGGCCTAACCGCCAAATTTGGATATTCTAGCTTGCCTAATCAGTCTTGGTACAGGTTATCCAAAGTCTAAATGATCTTGGCGTAGTACGCAGGTTGTTCAAATGTAATGAGTCCTATGGGTTGTCCGGAGTGTAAAAAGGTCTTGGCGTGGTACGTAGGTTGCTTGGACGTAATAATTCCTAAAAGGTTGTTCGAACATAAAAGATCCTAGACGCAAGTTGTTCGGATGTAACAAGTCCTTGAGGTTGACTTGGGATGTAAAAGTCTTGGCGTTGTACGCAAGCTTTTCAGTCATAATTAGTCCTTGTATGTGTGTGTTTCCATGTTGGAGATGATGAGGTCACAAGGCACTTGGTGTGCACCTGGGCAATTCTCACACAGTGGCAGATGCAGGTTGTCTTGGTGACGTGAAAGATCCTGGCATGCTTCTGTATTGGTAGAATGCAGGTTCACTGTAGAGAGACCTAATGCTCTTGATGTGCTCCTAGGCGATTCTTGCATAGCGGAAGATGTCAGGTCAGCCCCAATTATGTTTTAGGTCAATCACTTGAAGGGTATAAATAGAGAGGTGCCCTCCCTCATTTACACACACTCACACTCACTCAAGTTCGCATGAGGTGAGAGAGAGAGACAAGAAGGAGATATAGATAGCTGCAGAAGACTTCTTCTTATTGGGTTTTCTCATCTTGTGATATTGTCTTAGTGACAGAACTATTCTGAGGAAGTTTGCGGAATTTTCTCCTATATGGTTTCTCTAGTGAAAATCTGTGTCTTGTGTATCTGCTCTATCTTGTGTATTTTGTTGTACTTGTTATTCTTTGAGATAAAGATTCTAATCAAGTTAATAAGACTTAAAAAACTAATAGGTATTGATATTTGGTAAGTTGATATAATAGTTTGATACCAAAATCCTTTACTCTCTTCTGCATTAGTAACACCCTTTATCTCTTGTATTGAAGATATTTTTTTTGTACCTTGCAAAGTTTAAAGATTTGTTTTCGATGCTTCAATTTTAGATATAGCATGAAGTACACATCATATTGGCTACCTAAAAGGCAAGCCAAGATCCCAAGGAAATCTTGCTTTCCTTGGTTATTTTTAAGTATTTCTTTTCAAGTTCTTAACTTAGAATTTTTTAGTGTTTTCTGGGAATTGTTCAAAGACACTCTCAAAGAGTTTTTGACCATATTCTACTTTTAATAGCTCGCTGGTTTTTGCAGGTTCATCAAAAAAGAGAAGGAAACGTTGGCCAAATTTCAAAGATTTGAGCCACTCGAAGCTTCCCGGAGTTTCTCTTTTCGATTTCGGTCGATTTTTTACCAAGTTGTAAGCCTTTGGATCCTAGATAATAAGGACCAAAGAGCACTTCTAATAAGATTGTAACCGCGATAAATAAAAGATATCTAAAGTAGGCTCTTTCGAGCCCACTCCCCATTCCCCCAAGGGGGATCCGCGTCTTTGTTTTTTTTCATTTTTTGCATTTTTTTTGTTTTGCTTTAGTTTAGTTCTTATTAGCAGGATAGTATACTTTGTAAGATGTTGCAAGTTTGATCATATCATTCCATTTTTTACCAAAGTAGTACTACTACTTACCCCACGACTTCCCGAGTTACCCGAAAGGAGAAAGAGATGCGTGGTAGATCTAATTAGATAACTTGCTTTGTCTTTTTGCATTCTCAGTTTATTTTACTTAACATAATAAAATTTACCCCTCCTTGCTTTCCCTATTAAGGTTCACTTGAACCGAAAGAGACTCTTGGAGGTCACATTTTTCTTTTTTAACCAACAAAACAAGTCATAAAATCATAAAATCCGTTATGTATGCTTTGCACCGCTACAGTTCGACCGAACAATTGGTTGCATTAAAAGCAACGTGGGTGACTAGCTTAATTAGTTTTTCACATCTCTAATTAACCTCCACATGCGAAAATCAAATGTCTCGATTTGATCCGTTGAGGTGGCAAAGTCCACAAAGGAAGTGAGAACAACTGAGTAGTGACCTCGAGACACCGTTAGGCTACACCCTTGTTGGTATAGTGTTGAACACGTCTCATGGACTCCAACCAACCCACATATTCCTTGCGGGGAGCCGCATTGGATAAGGGTTTTGGACATACTCCTCGTACCTTCATGTATATCTGGAGAACCCTTCTCACATAAGTTAATCAACTCATCTCCATATTAATCTAAAATTCACCAAGAGCACTTGCAAAAGATTTTCTTTCGGCAATATAACAACACTCTTTTTTTTTTCTGGACTCCATTTACGCTGGTTTTACATTTTACAATCAACTGCTTCAGTGTGGCTTACATATCACATGTTAATCTATATGTTGTTGTGCTTTAGTTATTTCTGTTGCAATATCTTGTTCAATTGTTTATTTTTTATCAAAACTCCTTAACAACTAAAATCGTCATCACTAAGCCTTAACAACCTTAGGAACTAAATAGGGTCTACCCCCCTTGGCTTCGTTAGGAGTTGGCCTAAATGGAGGAGTCAAGAACAAGGTGGCATCCTTGACTCGAAACTTGCCCCCAAGGACACACCGAGTGGCTTGAAGATTTTTGCCATGTTCCCCCAGGTGTAAAGGCGGCAACAGGATCTACTTGTCAATGTTGCTTATTCTTGCTTCATACTTCATTTTGGAGGTTATATGACAATGGCATTGTCATTTCTTTTCTTTGTGGTTGATCATTGAAAGGGTGCCACCACCCTGTTGGATGAAAAATATTGTATGTTAAGTTCTATCATAAATCCCATTCTATTTCAATTGAAAGGGAGCCCTTTTTGCATCTTTTCCTTAATTTAAATTGTGCAACATGAACCCCTTTTGTGTAGAGTGCACCCTCAAAGAAAAAGAATGAAAGATATCTTCTCTCCCTTTGTGATCTTATGTAGGTTCCTCCAACACATTAAGTAGATCAAGGTTAGCCTAGAGAAAAATCTTTCTCTTGATGATCTTTCTAAGGCCTTCTTGGTAAGTCTTGGGTGACTCCATATGCCCTTTAGTCTATTGGCACTAATATCTTTTTACAACCATCCACATATTTTTAAAAACTCCAAAATATTTTTCTTTTTCTAGGTAAAATCTATTAACCATTATTCTAGATCTACGTGTTATTTATCGAGTATTTTCTTGGATTGGATCTAGTTAGAAATCTGGAAATTAATTCTATATTTATCATATCATTTTCAGATTTCAATTCTCTTAAGTCTTGTGTTCTTTATTGAATATACTTTTGGATTAGATCTAGGTAGAAATCTGGAAATTTAATTCTATGTTTATCATATCATTTTCAGATTTCAAGTCTCTTAAGTCTATTGGCTTCAAAGACTCGGCCATTAAAATCTAATTTTTTCCACGTAGATTAATTAATTACATATTCAGATTTTGTGACTCGCTTGTGCTTTTGAATTATTTATCTTTATTTGTGAGTAATTCTTAATTTTCTGCATCTGGAGATAAAATTCTTGAGGTACAAAAAAAATTACAATTCATTTACAACTCTACAAATCTTCTATTTTTGAGTTGGTTATTAATTTTCTGCAGTTTCTATCAAGTATAAAGCATAGTTAGATCATATATATTGCGGTAAATACATTAGATCAAGTGATCCTAAGTTTTCCATCATTTATTTGGGGTTATTTCCTTTATTTTTACTTTTGGAATTTAATCATGTGTTTCCTGCCAAGAGGTCATAGGTTCAAATCCAGAGGGGGATAGGGTATGTACACCTTTTAGACTTTAGCATTTATAACCCTGTGTAGAGGGGGTCCCTTGTCCCACAAACAAGGAGGTCTCATACACCAAATTGGTGTCTGACTTGGCTATGACCTTAAAAATAGATTATTATTATTATTATAATTAAAATCATGCATTTTTACTCATTTAATTTTCAGAATTTAAGTTTCCTTAGCAAGCCTAAAATTACATTAATTCAAGGGAAAATCATAGTGGTTCTCACAAGTCTTTTAAAGTGGTTATCACCACTAATTATTTTGAGTCTAATTACCTAGTTTCTAATATCTCATTGTTTGAAGCATTTAACTTACATCTTACATGCTTGCAATTAGTTAATTCAATTTGTGATTACTTCATTCTTTGTTTAGAGAAAAAAAAGATACTTATCCACTAATTCTAGTTGTCCCTAAGCTCATTACAAGCTCTAGGGTTTCACCCAGACCTTGTCCTTGACATTTTGTTAATTCACATTGTGCGTAGTTCACTTCATCTTAATATTGTGGATTGGTAATTTGTTTCTTTTATGTTTCTAGTTTTTATTGTTACACCAATAGATGTTTATATTTTAGAATTTGGGGTGGACTAGCAAGGATGCTTTTCCTAAATTGTAGAAGGATGAGACAAGTGTGTTGTCCAAATTGATTTTATGAGCGTTGTTCCAAATTCGAAATAAACAATTATTATTATTATTATTATTATAACTGGTAGTTGACGCATGGGTAATTAGTAGTTAATGCATGGATAATAGGCAGTTCGTGGCAGAAGAAGGCAGGTGATAACAAGTATATGAAGAATAGACAACGGGTGATTACAACTACGTATGGAGAACAAGTAACATATAACTTGTTTGTGGCACTTAACTTGTGTCTTATCGATGTTCATTGAACACAAGTTAAGTGGTTGTGCTAGTTATATTTTACTTGAAGCATTTCTATTTGAATTTAATTACATAATTTGAGTTATCTTTCAAGTTGTGGTTTCAACAAGTATCTCAAGTACAAATTTAATATCACATCTTTCATTGTACTCAAGTCATAATTGACACTCTTCCTTTTAAAGCAAAATAATTTGCATTAGAGGAAATTTGGGGTCTAAAATGGGCCTTATAAAAAAACGCGCCAACAATAAATTTTGTGAGTTGGAATTCAGGAACCAATAGAATTTCAATAAAATGAGTCAACCTTAATGGTTGAATTGACATATTTGTCATAAAAGAAAACTACTTTTTTTGTTCGTATTTTCGACATATCTCCTTGTGTTTATGTCATCATCACGTTTTTTCAGGTATTTCTTATTTTTGGGGTAGCGGGGTCCATCAAAAGTATGCAACATGGGTACTCGTTGGATGAGGAATTAAATTCCGCATCCAACGAGCTCTCCCACTCGAAATTTGAGTAAAAACACAAGGAGATATGTCGAAAATATGAACAAAAAAAAGTAGTTTTTTTCATTCTTCCTCTAAAATTAATAACTATTATTTTATTATTTTCCTTAGGAGGCCCATTTTAGACCTCAAATTTTCTCTAATGATTAGGGAAGCCTGTGTTGCCTTTTTTACAGTTAACTTAGATTGTGTGTTGACATTGACAATCAATCTGTTGCCGCCTAATTCGGACCTCGGGTTACGTGGCAGAAATCTTCAAGCCACTAGGTGCGACCTTGGGGGCAAGCAAGAGTCAAGTGTTGTCACTTGATCTTGACTCCTCCGTCTAATCTCTCTCCTGGTGGAGCCAAGGGGGGTGGTCCCTAGTAAAATAAGCTAAGTTTAATCTATATAAATAGAACAAATAGTTTAGGAGATGATAACAACAAATACTGAAACTGAGATAAACTGCAAATAAATTAAATAACTACCAATTAAAACTAAGTTGCATGATACGTGGAAACGAAAACGTGACCCCCCGAATTTAGGAAACTGGGAAACGTGATATATATATATATATATATATATATGTGTGTGTGTGTGTGTGTGTGTGTGTGTTAGCAAATAAGGAAGGACATTAAAAAATTAATTGTGAAACAATGAAACATAAATAAATACATATACATTTAACAATTAACTATAACATCGCATTTTTACTCATGAGTCATCACATTTCAATCATAAGTCCATCACTCCATTAAACGATTTCTGTTATAAAATGCAAGTTTCCAAATGGCTAATAGTAATATGATAAAATCAAACATCAGCCTTTATATATGATGCTACAGTGCTACATATATAAAAATGTGAACATTCAACACATAACTATAGCATGGCAAAATCTAGTAAAAACTAAAATGGAACAAGATGCACGTTGAACAGAGGATTGTGGATTGGAGGAAGAAATTCCAACTCCACTTCTAGGTTCATCAACAATATTCAATGCAGCAAGAGAGATGTCCAAGTTAGCAGTTTCTGGTACCACATCCCAATCTTTACAAGGCCCAGAGCTATATTTTGAACCTCTACGAGATGCAAGGCGAACGTTGGAGTGCACATAATTTTTTTTTCCTTCCCCTCACCTAGCCCTAAGCCAAAACCACCGTTTGGTTATCTAACTCACAGATTAAACGTCGGTTTTTTTGGGGGCCCCGGCCAAGATTTTTTTTTTTTTGGAAACACGTTGTACGGACGGTGATACACGCCTGAAATGCGTTTCAATCCGTACCACGCTCGTTTCTTATGCAAGGTGCGACGTGGTATAGTCTGAAACGCATATCACACGTGTTTCCAGGCAGATACGGGCAAAGTACGACAAGGGGGCAAGTGTTTCCTACAACGTAGATTTAAAATATCGTTCCAAATAACACATTGATTAACTTAAGCATCAAACATAAATGGAATGCCAGATAGACCAGTTCTAATGGAGTGCTTGTAAGGGGGTTGCTAGTGAAGTCTCGAGAAGTATTGCAGTTGTCTCGGTTGGTCAGTTTTAAAATTATTAAATGAATACTTAGGAAGTGGGTAAATTCTTGGTCAATTTTATTAAGAATATGGTAATGATCTTGTTATTACAGGGGAAAAGGTATTCCAAATATAACCAGGGGGTACGAAGAATATGTCCGGATTTACCAAGGAGTGGCTCTCACAGTGACGTGTGGGCTAAATAGAGTTGCAGGGTTGTGTTCAACACTACACCAAACGAGCGTGTAGCCTAACGGTGCCCCATGGTCACTTTCTAGTGGTTCTCGTTTCACTTGCAGAATTTCCCCACAACTTGGTAAGATCGAATGAAGTGTCGGATTTTCACTTTAGGATTAAATTGAAGTGTTCAACTAATTACTAGTCACTTCAATCTCTTTTTGATTGTCCCACCGATCCAGCCAAAGGCCTCCAATGGTCACAAGAGCATACAAGGAATGAAGCCTTGTAAATTTTAAGAACTAAAGGTGGGTTTTTTAAATCACAGTGCCGATAGACTCGTTATAGACAACTCAGCCGAATTTGGTAAATTTTACTTAAGAAATAATAAAAAAAAAAGTGCAAATCCTCTCTGGGGAAATGGGGTGTGGGCACTTGGTTTCCCACTTGCTTCTCTCTTTTACAATGATTTAAGATCGAAAATACCTTTGTTCCTTTGTAGAATAGGAAACACAAGTTTTACAATATTAGGGCCTTAGAAAATTGACCAAAAAAAGAGTTGTAAGAAGAGGGATCTCCGGATGGCTTGGATCTTCAAAATTTGGCCAAAGTGCCTCTCTTTAATGAACTTCTCCTGCAAAACAGCAAGTAAACGTCAATCAAATATGTAAAATTCTTTATTTAAACAATAAAAATTTAACATATAATTCAAGTAACTTTTAAAAGATAAAAAATTGAAGAATTGAAAAGTGCTTGTATAAAGCTAGATTTATGAGTTTTAACTTTCAAATCAGATCTAACTTTAATGATTACTGAAATCAGATTTAGTTATTGATATATTTTAATGTACTAAACCAAATATCAATTATCAAAATAATCGGTAACAAAAAACGAAATTTTTTGTAGAATGAGAAAAGATATGAAGAAGCTTGATGCTGAAATATGGACGATGGAGTTCTTTACAATGGAACAAAGAAGGACTATGTCTTTCTGCAATTGTTGAAGAGAAGGAAAATGTAAGCAAACTCGGCCTCTTCTTCAATCTACATAACCTGCAACTAATACAAAATACTTGCACAAAAATGGTTAAGAAATTTTTGCCACCTGCCATAGAAACTCAGAAAACAAGATTATTAAACAAAATAAAAATGTACTTCCAAAATATTTGAAACAAATAAACAGTAAGATCTTCAAGCAAACAAGCTTTTAAACCTTACCCTACTAAGAAACAACTCCCCTTCAAAGGCCAAGCTTAACCAAAGAGATGCAAGAAAATGAACACCGTCGATTACTTCAAGAGCTCAAGACAATTTTCATCCACACATAAAATCGCTACATGGTTCTTGACCTCCAACATCTTTTATTCAAAATGATAGAAAAATATTACAATAGCATGTAAGCAAAGGTTCCATACAATTCTCTTCTGTAGAAATGAAGAGAACTTGCTCTCTTAAATAGAAAAACTCAATATGAGGGGGCGCACTTGTTAAAGGATGAGTTTGATAGCTTGACGTGAGTTGGATCTCTATGCTTTGGGGCATAAAGAAGAAAATTACGAAAATGTCAAAAGCTCAGTGTTCCACGGAGACGCACCTCCCAGCGTCGGGGGCTCGCCCCCTACGCTTCCCATGCCCCAGGGGCTGGGGGGCTCCATGGGAAACGTTTCCCAGCGCCCCCCTTTCTGCGAAACTTGGGGAAACGCGGGTCTAGGAGTTTCCCAAATTGGGGGGCTCCCACACGCCCCCTCTTGAAAATGGGGGGCTTCCACAGGCCTCCACTACCCTCGACTTTTTAAATTTTTTTACTTAAAAAAGAAATGGTTCATCTTAAATTTTAGGCTTTTACACTAAATGGTCATTTTAAAATGAAATAGAAACAAATAAAAAGAAACAAACATCGATATGATATGCTTGGCTATAACGATTACATTAAATTACACTAAAGTCTTCGGGAACATAAGCATGCTTGTATGCAAATGGTGATGGGATGAGGAATTGATATGTTTATATGTTGGAGTTGATATTTTTATTATTTTTCTTTTTTCGTTTTTATAATTTTAGAAACCGAGCCCCATATGTTAGGGACCTTGACGCCTCCCTGCCCCCGTCCCCCAAAATACCCCAAAATTTTGGGGTGTCTCTACACGTCCCCAATGTGCGTTTCCCCGCTCCCACGCCCCCTCGTCCCGGAAACTTGGTGGAACACTGCAAAAGCTTAACCTCAAGCCAAATCTTTCTTTCTTGGGAAAAGCGCCTCTCTTGGAAAAAATCCAATTTGATATTTAGCAACCATTTCTTTCCTTTTGGTGACTTGTAACTCTTTAGGAATAATTCTATTGACCTTTGCCAACTCACGGAATCAATTTTTGTCAAGTTTCCAATTTTTTATCAGTGACCGAATTTCTCATTTTTTCCAATTTTTTGGTCATTTTTGGGTTTTTCGAGTAATTATTAATTTTGGAGATAAAAAATTATTCGAAAACTTAGGAAAGTGGGTCTTGGGGTTAAGTGGGTGCTCTGAGTTAGAAAACAAGCACCCCCATGGAAAAAACAACATTTTTACAATTAACTTATTAAAAATAAGCCTATAAAAACGGAAATATATATATATATATATATATATATTTCCAGAAATTAAAAAAAACCTATGGGAAACTTAGGGCATGTTCATAATGATTCAAAATAATTATTAACATGTTAATATACATCGACACATCGGTTTAAATAACCTCCTAAGGGTTTATTACTAAGGCAATTATTCCAGCTTTGGAGATTTGGGTGAAAAACTCAAAAAATTATTTATCGCTTAAAAACAATAAATAATTAACAAAGAAAAAACACCCTGGAATAATGCATTAATGACTAAGTCCTAGGAAACCAAACATTTTACATAAAGTCATCATGCTACCTCATTTTATTACAATTCCCCATGAGGTATGAATATGTTAAAACATTTAAAAAAGGGCCTAGAAAGGCCTGCAAGGACTTCTTAACTTGAAATTTGAATAAGTAATTGTTTGTCTTTGGCAGCGCATTTTAGAAATACAACTTAGTGCAACTTAGTTGGTAACACAATCCAAGGTTGTTTTTAGCTTGTACCCGTGAATTGAGACATTTTCCACTTAGATACAAGTTGACAAGTAAAACTCTAGCAAAGCGCTCTCACTAAATTCATCACGCCTTTGTTAAACAATGTCTATGCCCTCCATAAAACTCCGTATATTGTCTTTTAAAAAATTATTCACCTCAAAACCCATGAATTGAGACCTTTTCCACTTAGATACAAGTTGACAAGTAAAACTCTAGCAAAGCGCTCTCACTAAATTCATCACGCCTTTGTTAAGCATTGTCAATGCCCTCCATAAAACTCTGTATATTGTCTTTTAAAAAATTATTCACCTCAAAACCCTTAATGCCAAAGTTTCTGATGAAATAAAATCTTTAACCATCAATTGAACAACTCACTGCTATTGATTTCTAGACATCCACAACCACTGCATTAGTCAGTTCGTGGTAGAAGAAGGCAGGTGATAACAGGTATATGAAGCATAGACAACAGGTGATTACAACTACGTATGGAGAACAAGTAACATATAACTTGTCCGTGGCACTTAACTCGTGGCTTGTCGATGTTCATTGACCACAAGTTAAGTGGTTGTACTAGTTATATTTTACTCGAAGCATTTCTATTTGAATCTAATTACATAATTTGAGTTATCTTTCAAGTTGTGGTTTCAACTAGTATCTCAAGTACAAATTTAATATCATATCTTTCATTGTACTCAAGTCATAATTAAGACTCTTCCTTCCAAAGCAAAATCATTTGATTAGGGAAACCTCCCTTGACTTTTTGACGTTAACTTAGATTGTGTGTTGACATTGGCAATCAATCCAAGGTTGTTTTTAGCTTGTACCTGTGAATTGAAACCTTTTCCACTTAAATACAAATTGTTTTTGACGTTAATTTATTTATTTCTAAGTACATAAAAAATGCTAAAGTAAATGCTCACTTTAAGGAGCCTATTTTCCTACTCTAAGCATGATACACAAAAGGTTAGATGTAATCATAGATCCAGTGTAGCCACCTAAGCATTTTATTAATATAAAAATGTTTTGCCTTGTCTTTGGTTACCAGCCAAAGTAAGGACACAATTTCCAGAAAATGCAAACCTGCGTGATGATCCAGAATGCGCAGGTTGGATGGGGAATCATAGGCATAAATAATGTCGTCAAACTTCTTCCCAAACTGGTAGGTGCTTGCGCAGACTACTTCTATCCATGACTAGATAGCGCTGATATACAAATTGAGATGATGCGGCAGGTCGACTACTCCATCATGATGATCATCAAGGCTTATCAAATAATAACTTGTTGTATAAGCCCCAAGCTGCTTCAAAACATAAGGAACATCTATATGTGAAGACGATGGTTGAGAAAAAACTTCAATTAGTTGTATCCCATTTGATTCTTCACCGCACTGCTTTTTCAAGTCCTTATTATAGATACTCAGATACAATTCTGACTACTCATATGAAAACTCTAACTGTTCTTCTTTACACCTTTCATCAGTCTCAGAATGAACACTCCCCTCGCTGGACACATCATAGATGAGATTCTCAAAAATATTTTCAAAAATATCATAGGTTGGATTTTCAATAAGAGTCCAATAATCATCATTACCATCTATGTCGGATATGAGAGATGCCTCATCATTATTATCAAATCCCTGGCTACACTCATCATTCTGCTCGAAACAATCTTCTTCGAAAAGTTGGGTTTCAAAGATATCACATGGGACCCAACTTTCCAAATATTTGTCATCCGGTGAAGAGCATGGAGGACTCTCATCACATGAAACTTCTAAGATTTGATTTTCCATTAAAGTCTCGTAGTTATCATCCATCTAAGATGTAAGGGATTCTTCCTCACTTGTATTACATCCCTGGCTATATCCCTCCTCATGATCATAGTCATCTTCTTCAGAAAAAAGGTCACAAGGTAGTAAACCTTCCAAACTATCATCATTATGCTCATTTGTAGGATTAGTACCAAAGTTTCTAGTGAGGTTATCCAATTGTTGACCATAATCTTCGACTTGACACAAGGTTTCTGTAGTGACAGGATGAAGTTGTCCAACTGCGTTAATGTACTCAGGGTCTCTTGAATATTGTTTTGCCTCTCTCCAACTTTCTCTGGAAATATTATGCATGTCATCGATATAGTTTATGTACTTAGGCTCGCTTGATGATGCTTTAGGACCACAACCCTCTGGAAAACCATGCTCCTGAATATAGCATGCATAATAGCAGGAAGATCCTTCATGGAAATCCCTGCACGCCCTATAGAATGGTTTGTAACGCTCAACCACATTAGTAGCCTCTAGCTGATGAGGAGGCCTCTGCTCATGGTTGGGATTCTTTCTCTGCCATGTTTGCCTTGCAGGGAAAGTTCTAGGAGGTGGCAGAGGTTGAGTTATTTCAACAGTTATGACCCTATTCTGAACCTCCTTAATCTGCGCTAAGTAATTCCTTTCCATTTCTTACATTTTCTCAGTTAGGTCCGTGAGCTTTTTCTCATAAGCTTCATTTGATAGCTCTTTTCCTTTAGGTTCAACAATTTTTAGAGGAGTTGACGATCTAGAGTAACCCTGGATGTTTGACTCTCCTGAAGACTGCATCTTCTTATCAATTTTAATGGCCAAATTCTAAGCTAGAAGTAAAGTAGCCGGCTCCTTGTCTCTAATCTGGTACTGGATCTTGCCACTTAATGCTTCAATGTAATAATCCAAAACAGAGGCTACAGGAGGAGAACAAGTGGCAGGGATGGAATTTGCCAACTCAGTGAACCTATTATTGAACTCATCCATTGTTTCAGTTTCAGATTTCTTCATGCTAGTCAAAGCTGCTACTAGATCTGTATAGGTTCCTTTTTATTGCCAAACTTTCCAAGAAAAGCAGTCTTGAAGTCCGCTATGGTGGTAAAAGAATTGTTTGGCAAATTATCATACCAGTAAAAGATGTTGTCCCTCAATTGCACACCAGCAGCAGAAATCAATTGAAAGCTGTCTCCTCACTTAGTAAAGTGGGAGAGGTGTGACCTTGGGGGTAAGCACAGAGCTAGGTACTGTCACCTACTCCTAGCTCCTCCGTTTAGGCTAATTCCTAACGAAGCCAAGGGGGGTAGTCCCTACAAAAGAGTTTCTATGGCTCTTAAGTTGTTAAAGTGTTCTTAAAGATTATGGATGTGGATGGGTGTTGTTTAGGAGTTATTATGATTTGAAGGTGTTATACTTGTTATAAATGTGACACAAAATCAAAGAGCAATCCACGTTGGAACAAGTGATTTAAAAGATAAATTTAAATTCTACACTTTAGTTAAGCATTGAGTGGTAGCAATTATAATAAACCATAGGCAATTGATCAAATAATATAATTATGAAAATTAAAACAAGGACCAGCGCCTTATGGAGTCAATGAAGCTGAAATGCGCCAAAGAATCAAACATACATCTAGAAATTAAGCCAGTGAATGTTAGATTGTGCGAGTGCTCTTGGTAAATTTTAAGGATTTTAAAGATGATCTTGCTTAAGGTGTCTAGGAAACCTAACCGGAAATACTTTCAGTGACTCCGTTCGAAGAGATGACGGACCTGTCTGGAATCACAAGCTAGGTGTTCAGAGAATTTAACCAGCGAGTGTCTAGATTGGGTTGCTCGACGCCCACACTTGGAATTTGCTCACTTCCTGAGTATTTATCAAGACAACACTGGTGCGTTGGTTATGGGGTGAAAGTTTTATTATGTTATCACTTGCAAGATTAACAAATTTGATCACCGTTCTGAGTACGAGTCCAACTTTTCAGGGTTGACAGAGCATACTAGGTGAGGGATAGCAACGAGGTAAATTTTAAGTGGGGAAATGTGAGTTGGAAAGATTTTATTATTAGGAGCACACAGTTCAACTCTCCGACAAAAAGCGCTCTTGACTTCGTCTTATGACGGAAGTTCAAGAGACTTTAACTAAACTATATGCTTGATGCAAGGAAATGCAGTGGGAATGCTCTTCGATAGAGAGTGCTCTTGACTTGTGTTATGGCAAGTTCAAGAGACTTTAGTTCTTTGTTAAAAGACAAGCAACTTGAAATAAGAACATAAAGATGATGTAGTTCAAATAAACAAAAGATGAGATGACTAAACTAACAATTAGTATCTACTTTGCAAAAAATAAAACTACTCCAAGTACTTGAAATAAATCTAAACTAAGAACAAAGACACTCTTCCCCAAATGGGAAAGAAAAACCAAGTATGGGAGGCCTTATCCCACTTAGCCTTGTTTTATTAATGAAGTACAAATGCCTTGGGAATTTAATCCTTGTAAGGACTTTTGAGAACTAACTTAAGTAACAATGAAAAAATCTTATGAGTTTGTACAAAGGAGAATGACTTTTTTTTGGTTTTGGATCCTTGTCTTCGGATTTAGTTTTGCTTGCTCTTTCTTGCTTGGTTTTGCTTTTAGTTCACATGTGGATAAGAGCTCTAAACAAGGACTGGTAAGAGTGTTAGGAAACCAAATTTAACTTGTGATTCGAAAAGATTATGTGGATGAGAAGACAAGTGCCTAATGAGATGAAACAAAAGACCAAAACAATGGAATGAGACCCAAAATCAAAACTTGGAAAGGACCAGGCAAGCTCACCGATTTTTATGTAAAATGCATGATTTTTTATGAAACGACTTGAGATTTTTTGCGAATTTAAAATTAAAGATTTTTTAACATTTTAGGCTAATTTCCAGACTCTGGAAAATTGCAGAAAATCAGTAAAAAACAGCAAGTACAAAATTGCATGTTTTTCGAGAAAAATGTCAAAAATTTGAAAAAAAAAAAATTTGAAAAAATCGAAAATTTTCTGATTTTTAGGTTAATTTCCAGAATTAACAAATAACAAAAAAAATCAAAAAATCAGCAAAAAAACAACAAGCTTAAATTTGCACGCTTTTCGAGGAATAGATCAAAAAATTAAAAAATAAAATTTTTTGAAAAATTTTCGAAAATTTTCTAAATTATAAAGAGAATTTCCATAACTGAAAATTAATGAAAACACATAAAAACCAACAAGCCTAAAAGTGGAAAATTTGCACGTTTATCCAAAAAATTCGTGCACGTTTTGTAAGGCACAAAGAATTCAAAATATTGACTTTTAAGCAGTAGTCTTGATTTTCCAGCTAGCTGAGAATATGCAAAAAATAGCAGGGAAAGAGAAATGGCACGCAAAACAATGCGGCAATTGGAGACAAACCCCAAAGTACTTCTCAAGACAAAAGTCTGGCAAACAAAAGAATGATGGATTTACAAATTTGAAATAAGACAAGGATCTTAGATTTAGTAAAAGTTAAATATTTAAAAAAAAATAGATCTAAACCCAACAAGTAGATCAAAGTATGAATCTTTGATCTACTTTAGCCAATTATAATGCAAGATCTAGAAATGTGAATAAATTGAGAATACTTGCACTACTTGGAAAGCAAATCGATAGGATAAAACCTGTAAAAATGTAGATCCGCTTTGTAGTAACCAATATAACCAAGAGAATTTTTTTAAGTTTGTGGTTTGATGGATGAGGCCTTCGTTTCTCGATTTCTTAAAGTAGAAGACTCCCTTAGGCACCTGTAGAATGAATGCATAAACCAAACAAGAGCTCTTGTGTTTGGGAGAATACTTGAAAGCCACAAAACTTAAGAGAAAAGCATAGATCAAATAATATTGTGCTAGCTTGTTAGCCTTTTAATCATAAGATCATATACTTAAGAATCAAAAGAAATGAACTAAGAATGGTATCACCTTGAACAAGATGAAGCATGGCATATAAATAACTTCCACATGGACCTCCAAAGTCTTCTTGCTTTATTCAAATTCAAAAGATATT
Source organism: Pseudotsuga menziesii (assembly GCA_001517045.1). Lineage (NCBI taxonomy): Eukaryota > Viridiplantae > Streptophyta > Pinopsida > Pinales > Pinaceae > Pseudotsuga > Pseudotsuga menziesii. Next base: position 179,456 of record LPNX010654035.1, on the reverse strand, counting down.
ACAAATTTTTCCAGAGTGTACTTGCACAAAATTCTCCATCCGAATAGAGCTGAAGGAGCCTCTATTTATACAATGAGATCAAGCTAAAACCCTAAAACCAAATCACATAACCTGACCGGCTCGGCACATAACTGAGAGCCCAGTCCTAAAAATGAAGAGCTGGGAGTGTGGGGAGGCCTCCACCTAGGCAAGGGGCCCCCACTCCAACCCTAACCACTGCTGCTGTAATCTTCAATCTTTGCCTCGATCAAATCATCAAACCAATGAGTGCTCTCCATCTCATCCAATTCGGGAGTTTAGCTGGAGATGACAAATCCGTTAACTGAATATAACTTTATTGCTCACTGAATGTTGACTGAAGCTGAGTTATGATAACTCCAATCATCATAAATGTCCATTGAGATGTCATTTAACCTTTTATTTTGTTGAATTTGGATTAATTTGGAGAGTTTTAATTTTCTCCAAAATAATCATTTTTTTCCTCGAAAATGACTTTTTTGAGAAAATGAGCGTTATGTGTCCGATTGATGATCTGAAAGTTGGATCTAACTGGCTGGCTAATCAAGAATGATTTTTGGCTTAAGGTTAGAGCCCTCAATCACCGAATTCGGGGTTCGGATGAATCAAGAACAAGGTGACAGCCTTGACTCGAGACTTGCCCCCAAGAACACACCGAGTGGCTTCAAGATTTCTGCCACGTCCCCCCTCAGGTGTGTGAAAGGCAACAACAGTACGTAACAAGCCACACAAAAACTTGGAACTTGTAGCAAAGTTGCAACAACCAAAAGTTGTACAACCAGTGGATCAACCTAACCTTAGGGTTAGAAGATGTCTATCCAGTATTCAATACAAGAGATAAAGGGTGTTACTAATGCAGAAGAGAGTAAAGGATTTTGGTATCAAACTATTATATCAACTTCCCAAATATCAATACCTGTTAGTTTTTCTAGTCTTATTAACTTGATTAAGATCTTTATCTCAAAGAATAACAAGTACAGCAAGATACACAAGATGGAGCAGATACACAAGACACAAAGATTTTCACCGAGGAAACCATATAGGAGAAAATTCCGCAAACTTCCTCAGAATAGTTCTGTTACTAAGACAATATCATAAGATGAGAAAACCCAATAAGAAGAAGTCTTCTGCAGCTATCTATATCTCCTTCTTGTCTCTCTCTCTCACCTCATGCGAACTTGAGTGAGTGTGAGTGTGTCTAAATGAGGGAGTGCACCTCCCTATTTATACCCTTCAAGTGACTGACCTAAAACATAATTGGGGCTGACCTCTTATCCTAACAAGGTTGACTTCTCCTAGAGAGACTCCAAAAGCACATTACAATATATTATACCCGGGACTATTGCCCCGACTTACAACGGAGGTTGTACCTCAAGGACCATACATAACAATGGCATCCCGAAAGGAGGCAAACACATCTTCGATGGGGGTACAACATCATACAATGATAATATACATCAGAATGTCTTTCGAAGTTACAATTACAACAGCACTCCCTCTTAACTAGGACGGTATTATCTCTCTCCACAGTCCTCAACACATCTGGTAGAGTCATCAGCACAGATTCATCATCATAGCTGTTTCCATACTCGTCATTGTATCGATCATCGAATAGTACTATCTGTCATCGGAGGTTTCTACAGAGCCAACCCTTTTTCATGTTGGGCGTAGGCCTAGTCCTCATCGAGGTTTTCATCGTATCCACGAGCAAGCCATCACGTGAGTAAAACCTAGGACCATTCTTTACATTGCCACTGCAATAACCTGCGTCTCCTACCGTCATCTCGTCATATCCAGATCATCTCTTTATCCTACACAAAACAAAACAAAACACACATCACAACCAAGATGTAGACCACCTGCGTTCTACCATCATAGGAGTGTTGCCGCCTAATACACACTTTATGACACGGGAAAGTCTCCAACCCGCTGTGTGTGTCCTTGGGGGCAAGTTAGAGCTGGGGACCACTGTCACCACAGTCCACAACTCCTCCGTTTAGGCAAGATCCCAACAGAGCCAAGGGGGGTAGTCCCTACGGAAAGACTAAGTTCCAGTTTTATTAATTAATTACAGATTAATTAAAAGGATCTTTTATTAAGAAGAGGCTAAGACCTTATATGAAACAAAACCAGTGC
>LPNX010654035.1:115842-173984 GCA_001517045.1 Pseudotsuga menziesii | reverse complement strand
GCCCTGCAGAAGTGAAAAATCCTCAGATTTTTCCAAGGTACAATTATGTACATCCTTATGTACATGGAGTTGCCACCTAGTCGAAATAGGTGGGCAACAAGGAGCATGCCAGGATCTTTCACGTCACCAAGACAACCTACATCTTCCACTATGCAAGAATCGCCTAGGAGCACACCAAGAGCACTATGTCTCTCTACGATCAACCTGCATTCTACCAATATAGGAGCATGCCAGGATCTTTCACGTCACCAAGATAACCTGCATCTACCACTGTGTGAGAACTGCCTAGGTGCACACCAAGTGCCTTGTGACCTGATCATCTCCAACATGGACACACACACATACAAGGACTAATTATGACCGAAAAAATTGCGTACCACGCCAAGACATTTACGTCCCAGGTCAACCTCAAGGACTTGTTACATCCGAACAACTTGTGTCTAGGATCTTTTCTGTTTGAACAACCTTTTAGGAATTATTACGTCCGAGCAACCTACATACCATGCCAAGACCTTTTTACACTCCGAACAACACATAGGACTCATTACATCCAAACAACCTGCGTACCACGCCAAGATCTTTTACACTTTGGATAACCTGTACCGAGACAGGATTACGTCCAAGGATAACCTGCAACCTTTGTCAGGAATGTTTACATCCAAGGATTGTTGGACACAATGGTCATACTGAGAGGGGGGTGTGTTGTCCGCAGATTGCACACTAGCAGCAGAAATCTTCCGAAAGTTGTCTCCTCACTTGAGAAAGTGGGAGAGGTGTGACCTTGGGGGCAAGCACTAAGCTAGGTACTGTCACCTACTCCTAGCTCCTCCGTTTAGGCTAACTCCTAATGAAGCCAAGGGGGGTAGTCCCTAACAAAGAGTTTTCTATGGCTCAATGTTTTAAGTTAATTTTTAGATGTTTTTGGATGCGGATGGGTGTTGTTTAAGTGTTACTGTGATTTAAAATGATTAATATTAGGGGGATGATGATTAATCAAAGCAACCCACGTTGCTAACAAGAGATCTCACAGATAAGCAAAGATTCCAAACTTATAACTTAAGCATTCAAATATAATCAATTGAAATGGCCCATAGACAGTTGATCAAGATAGATAATTAATCAAATATAACAAAAGACCAGTGCCTTATGGAGTCAAATAAATGCGTGAAATAAAGTCTAGGAATCAAGCTAGTGAGTATTAGGTTTTGCAAGTGCTCTTGGTAGATTTTAAAAGTTTTTGATAGTGGTCTTGCTTAGAGTGTCAACAAAAGTTTGTCAAAGCCGAGAGACTCTTCTAAGTTCCCTCCGTTGAAGACATGTCGGGCCCGTCCAGTATCCTAGGTTGGTATCGCCAAGATTGACCAGCTAGCCGAGAATCTAAGATAGCGGGAGGTTCCGTCGCCTCTACTAGGAAGTACTTTGGAAGAATCCCTACAACGTCGGTGCGTTGGTTATTGGTGTTTAAGTATTATTAAATTACTCTTGTAGGGTTTAAAGATCTAGTGCCGTTTCTGGGTATTCCGATCTGGGATCAGTCAGAGCATACTCCGACAAGGAGGGGAGGGAGTCAATTAATTAAAAGGAGTGTGTGTGTTGAAGGTTTTATTAAGTTGATTAATTAAGACTCTCCGACAGAGAGCGCTCTTGACCCTGTCTTATGACAGTGGTTCAAGAGACTTAGCTAATCTAGATGAGACTAATGCAAGGATTATGCAAACCTAGGATGCTCTCCGATAGAGAGTGCTCTTGACTTGTGTTTTTGCAAGTTCAAGAGTTTTACTTAAGAGTTAATTGATTAAACAATGTGAATAAAAAGCAAAGATGACTTATGAAACTCTCCGACAGAGAGCACTCTTGATCCACCTTATGGTGTGATTCAAGAGATTTAAGCCGTTGATTTACTTAGAAAGATAAACAAATTAAAAGAGTAATCAAATTAATTAATGAAATAGAAGTGATGGATTAACAATTAATATTCTAAGCATAAGATGCAAATGATGATGAAAACAAGCACATCTAATCTAAGCATGTAAAAGATGGACGCAACACAATCCTCCCCAAATGGGGGAGGATGAGAGTGGAGGCTTAAAAACCCCACTCAAACAAAAGATGCTTTATTAAAATTATACAAGTTGCCTTTAAGAATTTAATCCTTGAAAGGAATTTCAAAGGAAAGTATACAACTCTATTATTATTGCAACTTGCGTAAAAAGGAGAGTGATTTACTTTTACTTGGAGCTTTTCTTGAAACTTGCCAAAAGGGAAAAGAAAAAGTTTGAATGAGAGCAACAGAACAAGGCAAAATAAGGCTGAAATAAAAGGAAGCAGAGGGGAAGAAAGAGGGAAGGCAAAGAGGAAGTCAAAAACAAGAAAAGGGAGGAACAAGACAGCGAACTAAGAAGCTAAGAGATGAACAAAATTGAAGAAAACGGGACAGCGAACAATGAAATAAGTGGCTCTTATAAAAAGTGCAAAACGGGACAGCAAACCATGAAATAAGTGGCTGTCATAAAAAGTGCAAAACGGGACAGGGAACAAAAAGTAAAAGAAATGGCCAAAAATAAGGTTAAAGGAAGCCCACAAACTAGGGCAAAAAGAAGCAAACAAGGGAAGAAAGCTAGGCACACTAGGGCTGTCCAAAATGGAAAAAAGGGATGGTAAAATAGAGAAAAAACGGGGCAGTGATGGAGAAAAAGTGAGAAAAGAAAAACAAGTCAAAGAGGAAAGGGGCTAGCAAGCAAGGAAACAAAAGAAGTCAAGGAGCAAAGTGAGAACTAGAGGAAGAAAGTTCGGTAACCAAGAAAGTGTTTAAATTTATGAAAGACTTTGAGATGGAACTTTGGAGGAAGATCTCCTTGTTTTTTCCTCTTGGAAAAAGCCAAACTCTCTGTAGGTCCTGAAAGTCAACAATGTTAAAAGGTTCTTATGATGATGGAGATGAGTTTGATGCAGCTGAGCTCACACCCTTCTCCAAATGGCAAGATCTGTAAAGACAATCCAACTTGATACCCAGTGATATCAAACAATAAAAACTAGTATGCTAGGAATATGCAAATCAAGATCAATACTTCTTATAACTGAATATTTGTACCCATCTAGATTATGATAAACTTTGCATAATAAACCAACTTGACAGCAGCAAATGGTAAATCTTATGTTCTAATAATAGACTTTTAAAGCTAGTTGTTTGATTCAACACATAAATAACAAATGGAAAGCATGGAAAGAGATCACCTCATACAACACATCCACCAATGAAGAGACAACCTTGTAGACCTCCAAAGTCGAAAAGCTTTATTCAATAATATAATGATTACAATTTTTGCAGAGTTTCTATGCCCAAGAGTCCATGATAATAGAGTTGAAAGAGCCTCTATTTAACAAATAAGAGAGTGCTAAAACCCTAAAACCAAAAAACCAACCCTAACCAGCTTAGCCCCCTAACAAAGAGCCCAGATTTAAACCGGAGAACCGAGAGTGAAGGGAGGCCTCCACCCAGGCAAGACGCCCCCACTCCAAACCTGTGCATTGAAAACAAGCCAAGGATGAGGCCACACGTGTGAGTCTGGATGTAGGTAAGCTCATCCTTTAGGTTTGGCAAGAGCCTAAGCTAGGTTTGGGAAGCCCACTGATGGTGTAAGCTTCAGTCTTCACCTCGATCAAATCACCGGACCAATGAGAGCTCTCAATCTCATCTTTAGCTAGAGATGACATGTCTGATAACTGATAATAAATTAATTGCTCTCTTAATGATGACTGAAGCTGAGTTATGATAACTCCAATCATCATAAGTGTTCCATGAGATGTCATTTAGCCTTTTATTTTACCGAATTTAGATTAATTTGGAAAGTTTTAGTTTTCTCCAAAATAATCATTTTTTTTAATCAAAATCATTTTTTAATAAAAATCATTTTTTTACTAAAAATCATTGTTTTACTCAAAACTGACTTTTTTGAGTAAAAAGGCATTATGTGTCCGATTACTGATCTGAAAGTTGGCTCTGACTGGCTGGCTGATCAAGAATGATTTTTGGCTTAAGGTTAGAGCCTTCAATCACTGAATTCTGAGTCTGGATCACGAACGGGTTTTTTCCATTTAATTTATGGAAAAATTAACCCAAAAAACTTGAGAAAAGTAATTTAAATTAAAAAATTAAAAAAATAATTTCTCACTGTTCGAAAAGGATTTTTTCGAAAAAATTTTATGTGTCCAGATGACTTAGGACATGACCATGATCTATCTAAATAATGTCTAGTAGGCTTATAACACTCAGTTGGCTCTAATAACCCCCCAAGGCCCAGAATTCAACATCGGGCATTTCAGCTTTGGAGGAAGCGGGAGAAAGCCTCGTCAATTATACTCGGCTGGAGGCAAAGCATAATGTTAGGGGCAAAAAACTCCCTGGAATACCCTATTTGCGATTCTACGTCTTAGGAGACCGAACCACTCAAAAATATCCTACTAGCACATTTTATTACAAACCCCGCGGGGCCATGGTCAAAATTATTCAAATAAAAAAGTAACTAGCCAATATTGGCTAGACAAGCAGACGGATCAACTAATACACTGGAATCAGACTTTGAACAAGTCTGTCAACTGGCGGCTCCTCAGGTAACCCAACTATGGTACAGAAAAGTTGGTAACATGGTGAATCAGTGTTTGAGCAATTTAAACCTTTTTACCTTCAATTAACCAATCAGAGTATATCAAGCACTATGTTATCAATTACATCATCATATGCATCAACGAAATTAATCATGAGTCACAAGCACAATAATCACATCAAGAAAGACACAAGAATATATGCAATTTTAATCTTTATTTGCGGTAATGGAAAACTACAATCTTCTCAATTACAATCAGCACCAACTGATGAAAAGTACACCAATATTTGTAATAGGACCCAACCTGGTTTTCTTAGCTCCAACTAAGAAAGGGTCGAGTTGTCCAATCCTCAAGTGCAAGATTCTGCTTGCAAGCTTGATGCTAATCTTTGATTGTCATCAATCTGCTACTCAACCATATACACTCATCAACACTGTTGGTCAATCTCTGCTCATCACTCGTTGCTGGTCAATCTCTGCCCATCAACGATCATTAGGTATGCATCATCAAGGTGCACAAGGCATTATCAATAGTGCACACATCGTCATTATGGAGCGTCAACTAGTATACATCATCAAGGAGTATGCTTCATCATAGTGTAAGTAGCATTGTCATCATAGGGTATGCATCAACCTCATAGGATATGCATCATCAACATAGCATACATCATCATTATTGAGTGTACATCACAGCATACATCATATATCAACATGGAATCATCATACAACTTCACACTTCACTATACATACAAATATACTACTGTATGTTGTACTTACTCCACTCATTTCACTGTACATACACAACTATTTGCATCACTACTGTATACATACCACGGTATTCTTCACCACTGTATACATCATTGTATGCATACCACCGTATACACATTGACTGTACATTCACTCATGCATTATCATCAATGGTTGCATACATACCTTGAAATGTCAAGACTTACACTTGGGTTGTGTGTGACTTCAAACAAAGCTCGGAATGTTAATCCCCACAGTCAACCTTAGAAGAAATAAAGTCAAACTAATGACTATGTATGTATGTAGTAGATGAAACCCTAAACATAGTCAAAACTCAATCTATGTAAAAGCATTAAGCCAAGCATCAACCTCAGACTGTGTAAGAGGGCTTTATGGGCTGTTTGAATGAAAAAGGCAACAACAACATGATCAAAATGTAGTGTCATGTATACATCACCATAATGCTTTAAACATTACAGTGATCAAGAATGTATCCACCATACTTGTCATCACATGTCATCATACATCTTTCATAAGGTACAAGGTCTACTCCACGAGTTCATCCTTCTTAGTCTGCGAGTTCACTCCTTCATCTTCGTTGGCTGGCACAATTCACCAATAAAAACCAAATGATGACCCGCAAATTGTTCAAGCACACAAACACCGGACTATTCAAGCATATAAAGTGTTTGGGACTATTTCTGCTAAGGAAGTCTTGAAAACTCGGGTCTATTTGTGAGCAAGATCACTAACAAAAACTCTAAAAATTCGGACAGCTCAATCACATAAATTCGGATTGTATGTACAATGTGTATTACTATAGATGACATCAACAAATTCGACACTGTATATGTTGATTAAACTTCACCTTCTATTGCTGCATAAATTGGTGGACACAGTGCTTGAACTTATGAGTATAGGATTGTTTATGAGCTTCATACGAAGACTGGTATGCTGAGATAAAATCCCTACATCATGTCATATTGGGACTATCGGTTTGATTGTGGAATAGCCTCCAAAACAGTCACAAACATAAGAGTTTTTCCAAAAAGAAATGTCCAAGAAGATATTGCCTCGGTCTGCTTTGTGTTCTAAAAACCCCAAGACAAGTCACAAGAAAGGACTATCATAAACCATCCAACGAATTCGGGATTGTTTCTTCCTCACCGAATTTTCCTCAGTCAATTGCTCCTGCCAATTTTCCTTGGCCCAACAATTAGCAAGCTCACTTCACCTTCGTTGGATAATATTTGGAGTGAGAGTGACTTGTATTTATACTCTCTAACTTTGTCCACATCCTTAAGTTGAGGGTTGATTTCAAGGGTAAGGAAGGTAAATTATAACAAATCCATTTTTTTTTTTTTTTGTTGCCCTTTTGTCACACATCCTTACCATTTCAATGATTATCATAAACTTATTATGGTCAACCTTATCATTGTCCATAAGTAATCTTTTATGCTCATCATGTCTTAGGGATTGTACCAACTTATGACCATCTCCAAAAGTTTCATGACTCCATACACAAGTGGGCCACATCATCTTTACCATGTGCATGCCCTCAAGATCAAGGCATGTGTGCCATAGGGTATGCAAGCAAGTGTCCAAGTGATATCATGCCACCCTATGTGTGTGGGTGCCATGTCTTCCTCAAGGCTCATGCCCAAGGACCATCTCCAAGGGTTCCAAGACCCCATCAACCTTCAAGTGACCCATATTACCTTCAACATTCATGCAAGGGTATAAGGACCATCAACCCACCAAGTGTTGTGGTTCCAAGGACTTTTTTAGAAGCTTCTTCATCAAGCAAGAGACTTCATGGACTTCTTCAACCACCTCAACCACACAAGGAGATCTTCAAGGGTCCAGATCCATCATGCTACCTCCAGTGGGGTTGCCAGGCATTGTCCTAGGGTACCATGGCCCTGTCAAAGCATGAATGACCATGTTACCTCTCCAAATGCATCTGCATTTAGAGTGCTTAAAAACATTATTCACAGGAGCAATTAAGGCTATTGAGAATATGAACAGGTGTGACTGAGGTACAAAAGGCTGTGCCACAAAGGGGTTGCAAGGAGCTTCCCTCTAGCAAAGAAGAAATATTTTCGTCCAACCCTTCAAAAAGGATTCAATTTGAGAGATCATAGACTTGAAAATCCAAAGTGGTAGAAAATTACAGCAGAATCAAACAGTTACAATATGAGTTGGCACTGTCACCCTTCTATCACATTAGAAGCCATAGGTGAAGGAAGTATTTCGACAATGGTGTAAAGGTTGCAATGGATAAACAGCTAGGTTGAAATGCAGCTAGGAAAGAAACTAAGCACACTTCCCTAAAGTGCCAAATCTGTCACAATCAAGCCATGGTTTGAATGGCTATTTGCTGGGGATGAAGATCTGTAAGACAGTGTGACCCTTTTCTTGTGCTGGATGTTGTTTATGCCAATCAAAAGCAGTGAATCCGAAAAACAAAGTAGATTCATGATAGGATATCAACCAATTTTTTAAGGTGGTTTGAGGCAATTAGCAACAATTTGCAACATTTAACGATATCTCTGTCATGTCCTGATAAGGACAAACAAAGAGAACTGCTAGAAACTCATGAAGTTGGGCTAAAGAAGAATTCAAAGCAAGCTTTAAATTAATTTACCAATAAGATTATGGGAATATCTATTAGATCAGGTAGCACCATACAAGAAAGTTCGTCGTGTAGCTTTTGTGAGTGAGATTCCAAAAGCTGCAGCAGGAAAGATATTAAGAAAAGACTTGATTAAGTTGGCCACATCCAAATTTTGATGCATTTGTGGCAATATAAGTTTCAATTGCCTGTTAAAGGGCAAGAGTGCATCACAGCCTGTCTCTGAGCAATCATGGAAGATAAGTAAAAACCCATTATCTGCAAACATCAAAGTTGTGGAGGGCAGCATTCAATATGGATAAGAATCTCAGGCTGTGTGTTACCTTCGGCTTACCAAAAGTTTATATAACTAGCAAAGGGAGACACACTACAAGATGAAGCTGACTGTCATCAGTCCAAGTTATCTGAGTTATGGAATAGTCTGGTACATTCTTCTTAATGACACAGTGATGTTTCTGATGCAATGGCCGCAATAAGCTAATCTTCAGTTTAATGGAGGAGATACTAGAGGCAGTTGTCCCTGTCATATCAATTGGTGTATGCAAATTTGGGCGGTATGTTCGTGAACTTTCTCATAGGACTCAAGCTGCAGCTGCTATGACTGCATCAATTGCTGAGGAATCTTTTGGTGATATACGCACAGTAAGATCCTTTGCACCAGAAGGACACGAAAGCTTACAGAAAAGGTAGATGAGACTTTGAAGCTTGGCCTTAAACAAGCTAGAGTGGTAGGGCTTTTTATTGGAGGCATGAATGGAGCATCCACATTGTCAATAGTTATTGTGGTTGTCTACGGTGCTTTCTTGACCATTTGTGGGTCACAGACGCTGAAATTTATGAAAATCAGGACATTGCGTGGAGTTTAGAGAAATTCACCATATGAATTGCAAACAGCCTATGCGTGGTCCGTCTTCATCACAATCACAAATGGTTCCTTCCAAAGAAATTCGAGATCACAGGTTTCAACAAAGAATGACAGACTGTAGCCGAATACGTGGTGCTTGGCTAGCATTTTGACAGTCAAAGATATAAATTTTGACTGTAAATATACATGATTGGCATCTTTGTCAAAGCTCGGCGTAGAGATAGTCCGAGAGAATTCCACGCCAGTTGCTGGCAGTTATCAGAGTCAGGTCATGAGCAGTCGGCGTGATTTTTCTACCAAAACGGAGTTTGAGCCCGATGGAGCAGCTCACAAGCTGAGTCATAAAAAATAAAAAATAAAAAAGCCACGTTTTCAAAGCAGCCAAGTCGTGGTTAGAAAATGCCTCGGTCTCGCCAAGCAACTACTCGTCGGTATCTAGTTTGTTGCATGAAGAAATGAGGCAATTAAAACCTGGCCTGAATCCACCTTCTTCACATCTTGAAACTGCGCCAACAAAGTTAGCGATCCATCTCAAAGGCAGCAAAGTTTTTTATGCCATGTTAAATGTGGAGCGACTAGCTGGCTTGACCACCAGATGACCAAAGTTCCCATTGGCGGTTTGCATATATCACGATTCACCAAGATTAAGTGGATTTCTTTCTGACAGCCAAGCCATGGAGTTTTTGAACCACAGATTGCTTGGCAGGTATCTCCTTAGCGAGTGTTTTTTCTGGCGTGAGATCTCCACGGGACTCACTGTTAAGGTAGAGGGTATTCACTTCATATAGCCTGTAGGTGGCAGAGCCATTTTCAAGCCCAGACCTATCCATTTTTCTTGACGTGGTGATCGAAACAACTCATCATCTAGGAGGACAAGTTCATTTGTTGTTAGCCATCTGTTGCTTTCAACATTTAGTCAAGAGGGTCGTTTTCCTTTTGTTACATTTAGTTACCTTTTTCAAAGGGGATTCTACAGGGGAGCAATGTACACTTTATTAAAAGCTTAAGTAGGAGTTTCTTTAATAAAGTAAATGTCTTCTTAGAGTTTAGTTGAGAGAAAAGTGGATCTCATTCCACTTTTGTCTTTTCATTTTATTTATTTGGAAAAAAGTCTTTTCAGGCCTATAAAGAGCAGAGCTCTTTGATTGTAACGGATGGAATTTTCAGCTGGGAGGATTTTTCCTCAGAGCCTAATAGAAAAAATCATGTTGAGTTTTTGGATATTTTGGGCATCTCTGTCATAGTTCTGCGTTTTTCATAAGTTATAGACCAAGCCAGCATAGAGGGCTATAATCTAGCACATTGGGCAAGCATTTGCGGCTGCCAAGTTGTTTGTCGCCGTTATGTTTTTAGAGGTCTGGGAGTAATGAAAAGTAGTCAGTTATACTTCCATTCTCCTGGCCTCTAATTATGGAACGGACCAGCTTAGTCTCCCTTCTATGAAACACAAACCCTTTCTGAGTCCCCTTCTAACTCCATTTACCCTTCTGGTACTGGCACTGGCCATCCCTCGAGGACTGATCCTCCCTTCCCTTCTTGCCCATCAATACGACTCATTTTCTTTTTCTGCTACCCGTGTTTTTCTAAGGCAGCCTCTTCAGATCACCTTGCCCTCAGCCACACCTGCCTTAGAGATCCTAACTTAGGGAAACCCCCCTAGAGCTGGAGAAGAGCCAGCCTAAAGTGAGGAGGGAGGTGTGTGGTGCCATTGGCCTCTCGAGAGAGAGTTGTCGACGGGCCGATGCGCCTGCAGTTTGGGCTTTCAGCACTCGCGTGCCAGTTTCGGGCGACAACAGACCACAAGATGGGTCATTAATGCTTCTTCAACCCATCCATGGCTTCTCCATCATCTACAAGGGCTTCAACACCATCTCCTGGGTCTTCAGCATCATGAGCAGGGTTTTCAACATCGTCCACAAGGCGGTGGCTCCAAGATCCAACCTTGTGGGTACACGAACCTTGTCAACTGGATACAAGGTGCTTCAAGGCATAACCCATCTCTGTATGGGCTCCAAGGCACTGGGTGTGAGCGTAGTGGGATCATTTATACCTGTGCACTGCAAGAGGGACTTGGTGACATCAATGACAACCTATGGGGCCACTACAAGTCCATGTTGGCATCAATGACAATTCAATCAACAAGGACAACCTATAGGACTGATTACGTTCGAGCAACCTGCGTCCTACGCTAAGATCTTTTCCACTTGGACAACCTATCTCATTTCCCATGTGAGATCTCATGCATCTACGTCTTCTGGTCTCTTAGTCATCTCTAGCATAGGAGCACACTAAGACTTATTACATCACCAAGACAACCTGTAGCTCTGACTATGCTAGAACTCATCACTCCCTCTTTCGAGGGGTCTCATTCTAGAGCACACAAAGTCTTTCTATGAAGTACTCGAACTTCACTCTAGCTAGAGGCTTGGTCAATACATCGGTAATCTGCTCGTCCGTTGCCACATACTGAAGCTCCATTGCTCCTCTCTGCACCATATCCCTGATATAGTGGAACTTGATCTCTATGTGCTTTGACTTGTCATGGAACACCGAGTTCTTCGACAGCTTCACGCAACTCTGGTTGTCACAAAATATACAAGTCGCTTCTAACTGGAGATCAAACAAATCAGACAGTATCTTTTGTAACCATACTGCCTCACAACTAGTCGAGTAAGTGGCAACATACTCTGCCTCGGTTGTACTCGGCGCCATGCAGGACTGCTTTCTACTAAACCAGGAGATCATGTCAAATCCCAAACTGAAACAGCAACCCGAAGTGCTCTTCCTATTAGTGGCGCTACCTACCCAATACAAATCAACATAATTGTGCAAGTTAATCTTCTGATCCGCATCATACTTGAGCCCATACTCAACTGTACCCTTCAGGTACCTCAATACATGCTTTGCAGCAACAAGGTGAACATATCTAGGATCCGTTAGGAACTGGCTCAAGGTGTTCACAGCAAAGCATATGTCTGAACTCGTATTCATCAAGTACATCAATGATCCAATCATCTGACGATACATCGTGGCATCAACCGACTCTGATGAAGCATCACTCAATAGCTTCAAGTTCGATGCCATAGGTGTGGCTATCACCTTACAGTCCAACATTCTAAATCTCTTCCAAATATACACTGAATACTTTCCTTGACCAAGGAAAACCCCATCCGCACTTTGCCACAACTCCATGCCTAAGAAGTAGTGCATCATCCCTAGGTCTTTCATATCGAACTCAGTTGCAAGTCTCCTCTTTGCATCTTCAATGAGTTTGTCCTCTCTTGTCAAGAACAGGTCATCGACATATAGCAGGAGCATCACTAGTCTTTCACCTTCAACCTTGAAGTAAAGGTTGCAATCCGCTTTACTCTTAGTAAAGCCTAAGCTCATCAAGAAGCTATCCATCATGTCGTACCATTTCCTGGGTACCTATTTCAATCCATACAAGGCCTTCTTCGATTTGCACACATGAGTCTTCCTGTCATGTGTCTCGAATCCCAATGGTTGTTCTGCGTACACTTCCTCTTCGACTACACCATTCAAGAATGTAGTCTTGACCTCCTGTTGTCTGCCAATTGCACACCAACAGCAGAAACTTTCCGAAAGCTGTCTCTTCACTTAGGAAAGTGGGAGAGGTGTGACCTTGGGGGAAAGCACAGAGCTAGGTATTGTCACCTACTCCTAGCTCCTCCGTTTAGGCTAACTCCTAACGAAGCCAAGGGGGGTGGTCCCTAACAAAGAGTTTTCTAAGGCTCAATGTGGTTAAAGTATTTGAATTGGTTACGGATGCGGATGGGTGTTATTTAGGAGTTATTATGATTATAAGTGTTTATTTATTATGAGTATGACACATAATCAAAGCAATCCACGTTGCTAGCAAGAGATTAAAAGATAAGTAATGATTCTAGACTTAGCTAATTATGCATTCACAAATAGAGATTATAACAAACCACAGACAATTGATCAAAATAAGATAATTATGCAGATTAAAAAGGACCAGTGCCTTATGGAGTCAATAATACTGAAATGCGCAAAGAAAATAATAAGTCTAGAACTCAAACTAGTGTATATTAGGTTGTGCGAGTGCTCTTGGTAGGTTTTAAGAGTTTTATGTGCTCTTGATTAAGGTGTCAACGAAGGTTTGTCAAAATCCAGGAGAATATTCTAAGTTCACTCCCTTGAAGACATGTTGAGCATGCCCAGTATCCTAGGCTGGTATCGCGAAGATTGAACAGCTAGCTGAGAAGCTTAGACAGCGGGGTTTCGGCGCCTCTACTAGGAAGTACTTTGGAAAATTCCTTACAACGTCAGTGCGTTGGTTACGGGGTGTTAACTTTTATTAAGTTACTCTTGCAAGATTAGAGATCCGGTGTCATTTCTAGGTACTCCGATTTGAGGTCAGTTAGAGCATAGTCCGACAAGGAGAGAACGAAGTTAATTAATTAAGGGGTGTGTGTTGCAAATTTTATTAAATCAACTGGTTAAGACTCTCCGACAGAGAGCGCTCTTGACCCCGTCTTATGACAGTGGTTCAAGAGACAAAGTTAATCCAAGATGCCTAATGCAGGGGTATGCAGTTCTATGAATGCTCTCCGATAGAGAGTGCTCTTGACTTGTGTTACTGCAAGTTCAAGCGTCCTACTTAATTCGTTAAACTTGAAAGAGAAATAAAACATAAAAATCTAACTACCCAATAGTCTCTTTCAGCGTTTTTAGGGCCCTAATCGGGAAAGCAAGGGGGTAAGTATACAGTAAGAAATTATGCAATTTTTAATTAAACAACCAAATCAATATTTTTCTTCATTTTCAAAACATAATAAGTTAATCAAAACATGAATTACTTTACTTATAATTATCCTATCCTACTCTACCATTAGCAATTTATTAAACAAAAATAAACAAAAAGCATGACAATGAGACGATACAGGCTTCCCCCAAATGGGGGAAGAAGGGTGTGGGAGCCGTAATCCCACTCGTTTTTTTATTAATTTTTACAATTTTGATCACCTTGCTTTTGCCTTTTCCTGAAAGAACAGGGAGAGAAAGGGATGGAAAGAAGAGGAAAAATTTGTCTTTTTTCTCTTGTTTGCTTTTAGCCTTTCGGCTTTTCTCGATTCTTCCTGCAAATAAGAGCTTTAAACAATTCAAACGTTATGTATTAATCAAAATTTAAAGACAAAAAACTACAAACTAGACTCTTAAAGAGGGGTAAAAACCAGCGGTGAAAGAGGAGGAAAGAGAGGAGAAAAACCAAGAAAAGGGAGAGAGAAAGGAAAAAAAAAGGCATACCCTAAAGATGAAAAAGAGGGCTGTCCAAAAGCAAAAGGAGGGCTGTAAAACAGTAAGAAAGAGGGCAGCAAACAGTAAAAAGAAGGCTATCCAAAAGGAAGAAATAGAGGGCTGTCCAAAGAAAGAAAAATGTGCAAAAACTAAGTAAAGAGAGGGCTGTAGAAAGGGAAGAAAGAGGGCTGCAAAACTAAGTGAAAAGAGGGCAGCGAAAAAGAAGAAGGAAAGGCAAGCCAAACAAGGCAATGGAAGGGAATCCAAAGGATGAAAAAAAGTAAACTAGGGCTTCCTAAGTAACTGGTAACCAAAATAACTTTATCTTGTGGATGGAACACAAGAGAGAGAGAGTTACTCCCAGCTTTCTTTTTGTAGCAAAGGATAACGAACCCTGTAGGTCCTGCAATTACAAAGTGTTAAACTCAAAATGGTTGCTTTGAAGCATGGGATAGAAGCAGCTGAGCCCACACCCTTCTACAATCTGTGAAGCCTGAATCACACCAAAACTCAATACAAGACGTGAGATAAAATTATATGCTAGTATGCTAGGAAAATCAAATCAAGATCAACATTTTGTATTTACTTCCTACTCATGTCCATCTAGATATCAATCTACTTTGCATAAATAACCAAATTGAAATAACAAATGGCTATTCTACTGTGCCAACAATGGCCTTCTTGAGCTAGCAAAATATTTAATCACATACAAGTATCACCTCTACCATGAGGAATCCACCACAATCAAAATCCCATAGACCTCCAAAGTCAAATATCTTTATTAACAAAGCCAAGGAAATGCTTGATACAATTTTCTCAGAGTAACTTTAACCAAAAGTTCCATCCCCATAGAGCTAAAGAAGCCTCTATTTATACAATGAAAGAAGAACCCAAAACCAGAAAACCAGAAAACCAGACCTAACTGGATCGGCACATAACTGAGAGCTCCAGACCGCAACTAAAGAGTTGAGAGTGAGGGGAGGCCTCCACCTAGGCAAGGCACCCCCACTCCAACTCTCATCACTGAAAACAAGCCACAGCTCACCCCACACGTGTGATGACGCCTTCATGAGGAAGAGGGGCGTGAGGATGAAGAGAGGGGCGTGAACAAGCTGAAGAGGACGTGAGCTAGGTAAGGAAGAGTTGCTACTAGGTCTGGAGGAGCCACTGTCAATAGATCATAATGTAAACATCAGTCCCTACCTCGATCAAATCATCAAACCAATGAGTGCTCTCCATCTCATCCAATTCGAGAGTTTCGCTGGAGATGACAAGACCGTTAACTGAATATATCTTTGTTGCTCATTGAATGCTGACTGAAGCTGAGTTATGATAACTCCAAGCATCATAAATGCCCATTGACATGTCACTCTACATTTTATTTCACTGAATTTGGATTAATTTGGAGAGTTTTGGATTTTCTCCAGAATAATCATTTTTTAATAAAAAATCAATTTTTCCCCCAAAAATGACTTTTTTGAGAAAATGTGCATTATGTGTCCGATTGATGATCTGAAAGTTGGATCTGACTAGCTAGCCGATCAAGAATGATTTTTGGCTTATGGTTAGAGCCTTCAATCACTGAAAACGGGGTCCATATGACTAACTTATTACAAACGGGATTTTTCCATTTAATTTATGGAAAAATTAATTAAAAAACTTAGGGAAATAATTAAAAAATTAAAAAAATAAAATAATTTTTAAACACGTCCAGTGAAAAAAAATTCGGAAATTTTTTTGATGGTCCTATCGACTTAGGACATGACCATGCTCTATTCTAATAATGCCTAGTAGGTTTATATACACTTAGTTGGGCTCTAATAACCCCCCAAGGCCTAGAATTCAAAATCAAGCATTCCAGCATTGGAGGAAGCGGAAGAAAACCTCATCAATTATACTCGGCTATAGGCAAAGCATAATTGTCAAGGGCAAAAAACTTCCTGGAATACCTTAGTTGAGATTCTACGTCTTAGAAGACCGAACCACTCAAAACACCCTACTAGCACATTTTATTACAAACCCCGCGGGGCCATGGTCAAAATTATTCAAATGAAAAACTGGCTAGCTAAAATTGGCTAGACACAAAGACGGATCAACTGATACACTGGAATCAAACATTGGACATGTTTGTCAACCGACGACTCCTCAGGTAACCCAACTATGGTACAAAAAAGTTGGTAACACCTCCATCTGGTGTATCTCCCATCTCATTACTGCAGCCAATGCGAGTATAGATCTAATGGAAGTGTACCTCGCTACGAGTGCAAAGGTCTCCTCGTAATCTATGCCTTCTTTCTGTAAGAAACCTCGTGCCACAAATTTTACCTTGTGTTTCTCAATGCTACCATTTGCAGCATGCTTGATCTTGTAGATCCACTTCAAAGTCACGACAAACTTCCTTTCCGATCTCAGAACTATTTCCTAGACATCATTCTTCATAATCGATTGATACTCTTCGATCATGGCCTTCTTCCATTCTTTCTTTTTTGTAGCCTCTTCATAGTTGGAAGGTTCCCTGTCAATGATATCACATAGCAAGGCCACATAGTTGTTGTAAGGTTTTGGTCTTTTCATTTCTCTATGCATCCCTTCTGGAGCGCCATACCTTTCTACATCTTATATTAGCTCTCGTTCCCATGTTGGTTTCTTCTTGTGGGAGTCCTTCTCGTGAAGTGTCTCTACAGGCTCTTGTGGTTCTACCATGTCATGATCTTCATGGTCTTCTGGAATTGCCAATTCCATTGTTGTATCTCGGACTCTCATTCCTTTATGTTCCTTAACCTCTTTTATAGGTAGCCTCCTGGATCTACAGTATGTCAAGTCTTCATCAAAGGTTACATCTCTACTAATGTCGATCATTTTAAATCCCGGGAAGTATATTCGGTAGGCCTTTGATGTATCACTGTATCCTACGAATATTCCCTTCCTCCCTAAAGGATCGAGCTTGGTCCTCTTCTCTGTTAAGATTCGATATGCTAAGCTAGATTATCAACATTCAATTTCAATTTCATAACAAAAGCATATAGACAGGATCACTGAAAGAAACAGTATCACAAGATCAACAAAGATCTACCATGGGGAAACCCTAATGGAAAAAACCCAGCAAAAGCTTCCTCAATATAGATGATCAAAAGATAAAAGATAAAACCCCAGACTAATCCTTCTCCTCCTTGCAGCTACAACTATCTCTCTCTCTTATGTGCTACACAAGTGAGTGTGTGTGTGTAGAAATGAGGAGAGCCTCACTTCTATATATATTCTTTTGTTCACTTGACAATTCACTCCAACAAGTCTGCCCCACTAAAACTAACTTGGTCGACTTCTCTATGCGGACACAAAAAACTTAATATAATATTTTAATTAGGGTGCTAATGACCCGACTTACAATGGAGGCAATTTCCTCATGACTATTAATAGTTCTCTCGATAGAATCATTGGGGTATAATGAAATACAAATGATTCTCCCGATAGGACATCGGGGATAATAAGTTACAATAATTCAACACTTCAACGTTACAATAATTCAACACTCCCCCTTAACGAGAAGAGTATTGTACAACAACATCAACAACAGCAGCAGCAGAAGGAGAGAGATCATCTTCAACATTGTCAGGGTGATACATCTATAAATCATAAGAAGCCTTTTCAACATCTTTGACATATAGTCTTCATCTTCAATTTCAGCAGCAGCAACAATTTGATCGACAACATCATAGTCGACATTTTAGTCTTCAGCAGCATCATCATCAATAGTACTTTGACCTTTCGATCATCAGCAGCAGCAGCAATTCTCTAAGCAACATCATCATCACACTCTGATCTTTCGATCAGCAATATCATCACAGTCATCATCAATACTTTGAGCAACATCATCATCATCATCATACTCTGATCTTTCGATCAGTAACATCATCATCATCATCAACAACCTGCAATCCACACTACGAAGACGAAAGTCTTTGGATCACTCTTAGACTTAAGTCCAGGGATGATACAATCCTACCGCATTCTCGACCACCGAAGTCACTGGATACAATTACAAAATAATCACTCCCTATCACTTTAGGACTAAGTCCAAGGATGATGCAATCCTGCCACATTCACGGGGACCGAAGCCTCCGGATACATTCTGAACAAAAGTTTAGGGATGATGCAATCCCACCACATTCACGGGGACCGAAGCCTCCGGATACATCCTGAACAAAAGTAATTCTCTATGCCTTCTAGCTTGTCCTCAAGCTTGGTGCTTGGGGCCATCTTGACAGGAGATCACAAAAAATTGAAAATCTGAAAATAAGAAACTGATCTTACCTGGAGATGCACTTGACTAAGGTGAGTTGACTGGTGTGCTTGGTTTCTGGAGATCTCAAGTCTTCACCTTTCAAATCTGACTTGCGAGATTCAGCACTACAGCTTCTAGCAGTTCTCTGGTTCACTGGATTTGCAGTTTTTCTGGTGTAGTGTCAAACTAGGGTTTGACATTCCGGGAGATCTGCTCCTCCATAAACTTCAATCCTGGGCTCAAAAGATGCGCTCTAGGAAGGCGCAACTTTCCATGCACTCAGTTCTTCAAAACTCAAAATTTTCCCGAAACCCTAATTTATTGTCGGGGAGAGAAAGAGGGCTTTTTCACCTTCTGAAAGTTGTCCTATTCAGGTTATTTTTGATACCATGTTAAGATTCCATATGTTAAGCTAGATTATCAGCATTCAATTTCAATTTCATAACAAAAGCATATAAACAGGATCGCTGAAAGAAACAGTATCACAAGATCAACACAGATTTACCCTGGGGAAAACCCAGCAAAAGCTTCCTCAATATAGATGATCAAAAGATAAAAGATAAAACCCCGGACTGATCCTTCTCCCCCTTGCAGCTACAACTATCTCTCTCTCTTATGCGCTACACAAGTGAGTGTGTGTAAAAATGAGGAGAGCCTCACTTATATTTATATTCTTCTGTTCAATTGACAATTCACTCCAACAAGTCGACCCCACTAAAACTGACTAGGCCGACTTCTCTAAGACAACACAAACAACTTAATATAATATTAATTAGGGTTCTAATGACCCGACTTACAATGGAGGGAATTTCTTCATGACTCTTAGTAGTTCTCTCGATAGGATCATCGGGGTATAATGAAATACAAATGATTCTCCTGATAGGAACATCGGGGATAATAAGTGAATACACTTCAAAGTTACAATAATTCAACATTCTCCTTTGGGATATGTAGGTACACTTCAACCAAATATTATGAGATGGCCGAATCTGGTTTCTCTCCTAAGAAAGCCTCTTCAGGAGTCTTGTATTCAAGTACTCGATGAGGAGTACAATTCTGTACATACACAGTTGTCCTTGTTGCTTCTGCCCAAAGGTGCATTGGAAGATCATGGACATGTAGCATTGCTTTCGTTGCTTCCATTATAGTTATGTTCTTTCGTTCTGCAACGACATTTTGCTCAGGATTGTATGGAGTGATCAACTCCCTCTTAACCCCAGACTCTCTGCAAAGTTACTTGAATTCTTCTGAGGTGAACTCTTTGCCATTATTGACCGCAAAGTCTTGATCTTCCTTTCAGTCTAGTTCTCGACCAAGGCTTTGTATACTTTGAACTTGTTGAATACTTCATTTTTCCCTTTCACAGAATATATCCAAGTCTTACGTGAGAAATCATCTATAAAGGAAACATAGTACACATACCCGCTTAGTGAGTTGGATGACATGGGCCTGCATACATCTAAATGTACTATCTCCAGTATTCCTTTAGCCTTGCTTTCACTGCTGGGAAATGTCTTCTTTGCATTCTTTCCTTATGCACATACTTTGCAATCGCCTTCATACTTTGCCTGGATTTCTGGAAGTCCTGAGACTGCTTTGCTTGCAATCGGTAGTGCTTTGTAGTGCACATGAGCAAGCCTTCGATGCCATAGTTCACTTGGTTCTATTGACTCATGAACCAATGCTTGTTCAGGTTGTCCCTTTAGTTTGTACAAACCTCCGTCTTGTTCTCCAATCACTGTTGCATCATCGATTGTCTTTCCTTTAGGCCACATTAGAACTTGGCCATCAACAAATGCAACTCTCATCCCCTTTGCATCCAGTGCAGAGATGGAGAGAAGATTCTTCTGCAATCCTAGAACATATAGCACATCCTTCATCTTTAAATATTTTCCAGGGTCTAGCTTGTATGAAGCCTCTCCACTTCCTTTAATGGGGTATTGATAACCATCCCCAAGTTTCACCTTGTGAGGTGACTCGTGCTCAAACATATTGACGAACGATTCTTTGCATCCTGTCATATGTTTAGATGCCCCACTATCCACAAGCCAATCATTGCTTCCATGCGAGATAGTGCTCGTGACTGCTGAGATTAGAACATACTCTTCATCATAATCATCCTTCTCTCTTCTGAATCTTTTGTTTGTTGGTTCATCGTCTTCAGCGGTGTGAGCATGGTGTCTTTTCTTCTTGTTGAAGGAGTCATTGTTCTTAGGACAGTCTCTTGCAAAGTGTCCCTTTTCATCACAAGTGTAGCATCGAATGTTCGAAGGATCTCTTCTAAACTTCTTTTGTTTCTTGTTTTGATGGTGGTTCTCCTTCTTCTTGTAGTTCTTTTTGGTGTGAACTGTGAGAGCTTGATCTTCAGTTGCTCCCATATTCTCTTCTCTTGTTATCAGTCGAGCTTCTTCTTGTGTGCATTCTTCTCGGACTCTACTTAAAATGATCAACTTCCTTCTTGCACAGATTCCTTGAATGAATGAATCCCATGATCTTGGAAGGCCATTCAAGGTAGTCATCACAATCTCTCATTCTTCTACATTCTCTTCAACTGCTTCAAGTTGCTCCTTGATTTGCGCAAGACTTGTGAAGTAGGACTGTATAGTCTTTGAGTTCTGTATCTTCGCATTCTTCAACTGGTTCCTCAAAGTCATCTTCTGATTGATGCTCTTTCCTTTGAACATCTTTGTCAAAGCATCAAATACTTCCTTTGGTGTCTTTAGAGATGACAGATGGGGGATAAGGTGATCCTTAATAGAATCCAATGATTCTCTTGACCTTAACCAAGTTCTTCTTATGAGTAGCCTTAGCCTCATCTCCCTCTAGCTCTGGAACTTCCTCACTGATATACTGATCCAAATCATTATCTTCAAGGATCAAGGAGATTATGTACTTCCATGCTCGGAAGTTATCAACTCCCCCAAGCTTGTCCTCAAGCTGAGTATGGTGAGTCATCTTTTCAAATGACAACCTCAAATGGAAATATCAAAGATTCAGATCTTAACGATTTGAGCTGGCTGATCTAGGGTTTGTTAAAGAAACCCTAATTTTCCAAACTTGGATTTTGGGAACTCTATTATGATAGAAAGATGCGCCTCCTTGAAGCAAGTTGCTCAGCAATGTCCTTTTCTGAAGACTGAGGTGGGAAGCCTCTGAAACTTGATGCCCTAGTTTCTCCCGACACCAGTGACGGAGTCAAAAATGAAACTTCTTCAAATCTGATTCTGCTTCCATCAAAAGATGTGCCCCTCTAGGGCGAGTTAGCCTAGCCCTCTTTTCTTGATGATCTGTGGAGAGAAGCTCTTGAACTAGGAAGCCCTAGTTTCTGCTACTACACAGTGCCTTCTTTCAGAGAGGCTATGATACCATGTTATTTTTTCTAGTCTTATCAACTTGATTAGGATCTTTATCTGAAAGAATAACAAGTACAACAAGATACACAAGACAAAGATTTTCATCTGGGAAACCATATAGGAGAAAACCCCGCAAACTTCCTCAAAATAGTTCCGTCACTAAGACAATATCATAAGATGGAAAAAACCCAATAAGAAGAAGTCTTGTACAGATATCTATCTCTCCTCCTTATCTCTCTCTCTCCTCATGCAAACATCAGCGAGTGTGAGTTTGTATAAATGAGGGAGGGCGCCTCCCTATTTATACCCTTTACGTGACTGACCTAAAACATGATTGGGATCGACCTCTTACCCTAACAAGGCCGACTTCTCCTAGATAGACTCCAAAAGTGCATTGCAATATATTTTACTGGGGACTATTGCCTCGACTTACAACAGAGGTTGTACCTCAAGGTCCATACACAATAATGACATCCCGAAAGGAGGCAAACACATCTCTGATGGGAGTACAACATCATACAATGATAATATACATCAGAATGTCTTCCGAAGTTACAATTTCAACAACAATCCCCAGACCCTCAAAAAGGGCCCTACATCTCTATGTTCATCTTATAATTTTCCAAAGGAGAAAGCAGCCCAATAATGTCTTTGATAGCTCGTGTATCAATGGACAAAAGAGCTTTCTAACGAGATAACTCTCTCCAAACCTTCCAATCCCTAGATGCAAAGCCCCAAAGATCCCTTCAAAATAAAACCCCTCTTCTTGCTCAACCAACATTCCTAAAATCTGAGACACTAAAAAATACTCTACCCTTGATGCAGCCAACTCCAAAGAGTGTGCCATACCAAAGGAGTGGAAAACTCTAAAGCCTCCAACATGCTTTGATAATTGATTGATCCAGACACCTTAAAGAGTTGAAGGGATGAGATAACATCACAAATCCAAAAGTGCCTTGGATCAATAGTAAATGTTGGGTAGCTGAAATAATACAAGAGGATCTGCCATGGAATGACTGTCCAAGGCACTTAATTATTTATTTTGTGTCTAAGATTTGATCCTGCATCACCACATCAATAAGTCCAAGACCACCTTCCTCCTTAGGCATAGTGCAGACAAAACCACCTTACTCTTTACGCATGGTGCAAAATTCCCTAGAAACCCTAGGAATTCCTCTCTCACCCTCATACTTAAACTAAAGAAAAATCGTGAGGATTTGCTCAAATCTCTTAAATTATGCCCTGCTCAAATGTCAGCAAAAGACATAGTAGATATAGCAGGCTTGAAGAATGTGCTAGATTGTTATATGTTTACTGGCAAAGGGAAGATCATTATACTACAAGACCAAAAGCTTGGACTACAACAGTTCTAGGATATAGTGCCACATTTAAACAACTAAAAGACCAATACCAAAATGAATCCCAAGATAGCAGAAAAACTCTCCAGGATTGACCCAATGCCATAAAGGCGGAATACAAGCTAGAGAATCCTCGATCCAACCAACCAATAATATGCTTTTTGTTCACTAGCAACTACCAGAGAAGCACAACAAAACTTATACAAGCAAACACCAATAGATTCCATTGAGTTCTAATCCAAGCGCACCAAAGCAAGAGAATCATCAGCAAAATGGTTATTAATCATTAACCCATCGAGAAGAGACATACCTCGAGTTTTTCCTTGCATCCTAGCCAACTTTTTTAAATACCCGAAGGCATAAGCAACTAAAACATAAAGATAAGGGTCATGAGGGATTACATGTATAGTCAAACTATATAGTGGGATGCATTCAATCAGGGTGTTGTTCATTAAGACAAATGAAGAAGCATTAGAGGAGAGTTTGCACAATTGCAACACAACTAGGGGAAAAACCAAGGCACTAAAGCATCTTTGTGATGAAGAACTTATCAACCTTGTCATCCTAATTGACCCCAAAAAACTCCTAATGCATTAGTAACTAAAACATAAAGATAAGGGGCAAGAGGGAAAACCTGTATAGTCAAACAATGTAGTGGGATGTGTTTAGTCATGGTGTTGTTCATTGAGACAAAATTTGAAGCACTAGATAAGTGGGTTTGCATCATTTCCACACAATTAGGGCCAAAACCAAGACACTATAGCATCTTTGTGATAAAGGACCAGTCAACACTGTCATAGGCTCTATCAAAGTTAATCTTGAGAAGAAAAAAGAATCCTAGCCTATCTCCCTAACAAATTCATGACCTCTCATGCAAAATTAATAGGATCAAGAATGAACCTGCCTTGGACAAATCCTATCTACTTCTCTTGAACTCTCTACGAAGCCACTCTTTGCATTCGATGTGCAACGGCCTCAACCAGAATCTTGTAATAGAAACTAAGAAGACTAATTGGCTTGCATACCCCAATATTCTCATGGGTAGCACTCTTTGGGATTAACTTAACAACCCCTCCCCCCACCCTCTACAGAGGTTGTCACGATCCCTGAAGACAAAACCTCTTTGGCCATGTAACAGAAATCTCTACCAACTGTATCGCACATTGTCTAGAAAATCTCACCAGGCAATCGATTCTTGGCATTATTTATAGACGAAAGAACTTCAAAGAGTTCCTCCTTGGATAGCACAGGATCCGACCAATCTCTGTTCTCGCCACACTAACCTTCCTAGTGATCACTTGCTAACAAGATTACCAAGCATCCAAAACAGAGTCCAAAAGCAGTTAAAGAGAGAAATTAGATTAAAAGTATGAACAAAATACTTAAGCTTATAGGAGGTAAGAAGCGCCTTCCGATGAGCTTACTCTCTCCAATCCCCAGATACAAAGTCTTAATGATCCCTCCAAAATAAAATCCCTTTCTTACTCAATCCATGAGCCTGAAATCTGAGACAATCAGAAACACACTGCCCCTAATTCAGCCAGCTTCAGAGAGGGAGCCATGCCAAATACCATATGCTGAAGGTGATCTAGGCGAGGGGTCTCTCAAACTGCACCAGATCGAATTAACCTTTGCACCTCCTACATGAAAGTGATTCCTTGAATGCTCAACCCTACATTGTAACGCCCTTTTCTACTAAGAGGCTCTTAAGTCAGTAAGCACAATCACCATGTACTTTTAGGTTACAGTTCTCTGCTAATGGGTTGGATCACATGTGAGATATTTGTTTGTGTTGCATGCTGTGACCATGAGGCACAAACCTTTTCCCAAGAGATTTTATTGTAAGTTATCAGTTGGCCGTATAGCTACTTTAACAGTGACCATATAGCTATTTTTAATGATCCAATTACAATCTACTACACACAAATGCATGAGTTAATCATCTCACTGTAGATGTCTAAGACAAGTTACATTCAAACTAAAACTATGACCATAACTCATTCTTCTTTGTGTTTTTTAAGGCATGTGATTCAGGCTAAAACGATGATGCAAGAGCATCCTTATGCTGCTCAGTCCAACTTTGCAATAGTCGAAGTTGGATCAGAAGAAAACTCCACTATAATAACTCCGATCACTCTTGCGAAGGTGTCCTTAGGAGAACCCAAAAATGACATTTGATAATTTACTAAATTTTATACAGGTAAACAAAGATATTCCATTTATTGCGAGACAAATCAAACCCAACAATTGGTTAAATAAATCACTGAAATAAAGTTTAAATAGTATACAATTATAGATGCAAAACACTCTTCTAACAGTAGGAACAACAGGAAGTTATATGTAAAGATATTTGTTTGTGTACCTGAATCCCTCGCTGTTTCCAATCCTCAAAAGTGCTGGCAACGTACATAGACTCCACCAAGGAGCTGTCTAAACATCTTAATTGTATAAGCCCCATTTCTTTCCAATAATCAAGAATTGACTTAGCAAAATCACGGTTCTCTTCATAAATCCACAGCCTTTGTTTTGCACGAGTTATAGCAACATATAAATGTTTTAATTCACTGCATAGAAGATTATGCTTGCCATTGTCAAACTTTGGAAACTTAGGATGTGCTTTTTTATCAAAACTGTTGAAACCTTTCTGATCCATGAACTGATAAATTACCCTCCACTTGGTGGCCAATGGAGAGCTAGTAAAAAAGTTGTAGAGAAGCACATCCTACAGAACATAACAACAAGAATATCAATTCCGAAAACAGTATGTGGTTGTACTCATCAGTGTTTGACTAGTCTAGAATCTAGATAAACATGAGTCTAAAGCTGTAAATTAGGAGCCTCAGAAGCATGCAGAGAGGAGACAGCACCTGGAACTCAAGACCTTTGCATTCAAGTATTGTCAACACAAGTCCTTGTTTCCCGACTTGCCTAAGCACTTGTACCTTCGCGTGATCATCTCTTACCAAAATAGCTTGTTCAGCACCAAATTCGTATTTGCCACTTCCAAAATTTCCTCCATGACCAAATATTTTAGTAATAAGACTTTCGGCTTCCACTGTTTCAAGAAATATTGGAGCTTCTCCAAAAATGAGACTTGTTTCTGGGTGCAATCTATCTACAGCTAAAGGAAAGAAATGGTACAGCAGCTCCACAACACTCTGCGCTAGTTTAACTATCCCACTGTGAGTGCGAAAATTTTGGCTCAGATGAAATAAATCAGGCATGCCGATTTGAGATGGCATGCCATTATTGACATCTGCTTCCAAAAATTCTTTATAGAACACATTTCTAATTTCTTGGAATCGAAAATTAACCCCTCTTGCAATTGTTTGGGCAGTGTCACCAGCAAAGACATAGCCCTCATGAAAATTAGAACATACATATTTGAACAAAGTAATTTGAGCCATTGTCAGATCCTGAACTTCATCAACATAAATAAAGTCTACTTTCTGACCTAAATATGCATCGGATCTCAACTGAAAATGCAAGTGGTTCACTAGGTCTGCAATGTCAAAGTCACCATTCTTTTGCTTTTGCTTTTCATAATTTAAGAAAAGCTCATAGATTGCTTCTCTCTGATTGGCATTTAAGATTGAAACCCTACTTTCTGCCATCAGAATGTAGTCTTCAAGACTCATCATAAAGTTTGAAGAGTTCATTGATGTTAGACTACCCTTTATGTGTGACATGATTTCAGTGAATACCACACAAGAGTCGAGTCCTCTTTTTAAATCTTCACTGAAATGTGGCCAGTACATTGAGCTGAAACGTTCATAGTCGACTTCTCTTGTTCTCATAATTTCCATAAACGCAATAGATTTTCCATGTATCGACCCCTTTTCCCCATCAAAGAAATGGTATGGCACACTCCCATCCAACATCATTAGGAACTTGTAGAATGTAATGACCAATGGGAAATTCTTCTCAGGTATATCTACGAAACTGTCAGGAATATCTTTCACATCGCTTAGGCGGTCACTGATATCATGCATAGCCATGTAGGGAATATGATCCCTTCCCAGTAGAGAACTACAGAAGCAACAAATCTTACGATCAGAGTATAATAACTGGTAATGATTAGGTTATACTCAATTTAATGTAGACATTTATTTGACTAAGAAATTTCTAACTGAAACATTTGCAACCAACCTTCCACAAACAATTTTAAAAAGTGTGTATTAGCTCAGACATACAGGAATAATGTCTTAAAGTCACAACCTGGTAATCTAAAAAAGTGAATTAAATGAATGAGGTTTCTTATTTCGGGTATTCACCAACAGCAGATAGCACACATTATGTCAATGCAAGCTACCAAATTCCTGTACTCGTCAACAGAAGTTACCGTATAGTGTCTGTAACACCCAAATTCTAACTCTTCGGTGTCATGCAGGTGGGCTTAGATATTATGTACTTACTACGTCTTTGACTCTTTTGTAGAATCCTAGAGCAGTGCCCTGAGCCAAGGCTGGATCAAAGAACGAAAGGAGTTGTTCTTCGTTTGTTTATCATGTTAAAGTCATGTTTTTGTTTATGATGTTATCTCTGATGTTTATATTTCTTAAGTACCATGTGGTGATGTCACCATTAAGAACAATATCTTATGAAATATAAGGCAAAATGTCCATGTTAGCTTAAATGGGTACAATGTTAGGACTCAATGATTGGGAAAGAGAAACGAGAAAAGATTCACTTACCATGTTTCAACTCATGTACTCTCCACATATCGAGCATGTGTCAATAAAACAACCACCACACAATCCCAACGTCTGCCTTACTCTGAGCTGAGATTAGCAGCATAAACTGTACAAAAACTGAGCACCCGATCCTACATTAAAAGGGTGACCCACACACCGATCATCTAGTTGCGAACCAAACACAACTACAAAACTCTACAAAGAGGAAGAGAGAGCAAAGTGGGTAGTTGGAGGGTACCTCAATATGGCGGACATGGAGAGGGGCAGATGTGGGAGTGTAGGATTGGTGGTCAATGGTTCAAAGAAGCGTACTTGGTGCTGTTGCAAAGATACCATTCAGACTTTTTATTCTAGTTGGCAGTAAAAGGGGTTGGATTTTGGTGGTTGGTATACTTGGTCTAACTATTGTTGGAAAAGGACAAGGTGCAGGCTCGATTGGAACAATTCTGTGCAATGAGAGGATTTGACTTTCTCTAGCTGACTTCGTCTTCTTGAAATGCTTTTAGACAATGTTCCACCAAGTTTCTAGGATGTAGTGTTAGATTAGCAGCAACAAGGAAGGTATTCCTGCATGCAAAAGACTCTTAAAACAGGAAACCAGTTGTATTTAATTATTTTTCCGAAGTTTACTTTGGAAAATAATTGAAGTAATTATTGACTTTAAGTGAAAGTGAAATTAGGGTTTTCGCTTTACCTAAAGTTATATAAGAAAGGTCAATTGGTCGAGGGGACATACACACTTGTATTCCGACAAAGACAAGATACAAACAGGGAGAGAAAGTCACACAGAGGATTTAGCTGGGAAGATGGAGGAGCGACAGGCAGGAGCTGCAGAAGGAGGCCGTACTATACCGTACGAATTCCGTACAGCTATCGTGATGACCGTACGGATTGTGTATAGCAATCGTACAGTCGTACAAATCCACATGTGTGAGGCTGTACAACTGGGTCGTACACTCTTGTAGGAGGGTTTTGAGGTTTACTTGGGGGTGTTGAGGTTTAGCTAAGGTTTTTGCCCAGTGATTTCTGCCGAGTAGCTGCATTCGTCGAGTTTGGGTGAATTTGCAATGATTGTAAATGTTCGATATTTTCTCATAATAAAATCTATATCTGATTGTTGCATCAGTTCTCCCATCTTGGGATTTTCTGGGCATTTCCATATCCAAAATAATAGTGTCTATATTGTGATGTGATGTTGTGATCAGTCTTGACAAAATCGCCGAAAAATCGGGAAAAATCGTAAAAGTCGCGCTTTTTTCCCCTAGCCGATTTTTCGCCGAGGAAAAAGCGCGATTTTTTAAAAAATCGTGAGAGCGCGACTTTTGGGAAAAACTCGCGGGTCGATGGAAAAAATCGCCCAGGCAGGCAATCCACATCCTAGTAAAGGAAAAAAGTGGTTTTTTTTTTTGTCATTTGGCAAATGAGCTTGTTGCAAGTGAAGGAGAAGGGCTTGAGAAGACCACCAACGCCTTTGGAGGCTTTCAAACACCATTTAGCATCTCAACCAAGGATTTTTGTGAAGCAAGTGCTGAAGGTATGTACATTTTATCCATTGTTTTTCTATCTTTTCCATGCACTGTTTGAAAGATTTCTTGCATATTTGTTTTACTATTTTGTTGCCTATTTCTTGCATATTTCTTTGCTATTTGTTTTTACTATTTTGCCATTGATTTCCATGCCCCCAAAAAATGAAAAACAGTCCCATTGTAAATGGGGGTTTTAAAAAATTAGAATGGAAAATAGCATGCTTATTTTTTTACTTCTTAGCCACCCTCTTCTTCTTATCTTTCATGGCTTAAAATCTAAATTTAGAGGTATGATTTTTTAAGCTAGAATGTTGCTATTATTTTCCAATGGAGTTTAATGTAATTTTTTTTGTTTTTGTGCCCTAAGGTTGCATTTGAGTTGAAGGCTTGAAGCATTCCAATTGCAAAAATGCCAAAGATATTGGACCCATTTTGGCAGTATGGTGAGCCCGAGAATGGCAACAATAGGAAAAATTTGACTTGCAAATTATGTGAGCATCACATGTCGGGAGGGGTTAACAGGTTGAAATACCATTTAGCCAAACTACCTGGCCATGATGTTGGCCTTTGTACTGCAGTGACCCCAAAAATCATGAGATCTGCCCATGATGCCATCCATGAAAAAATGAGAAAGAAGGATGAGATCGCTGCAAACAGAGCTGAGCTTGCAGCTTTAGGTGCATCTTTATCTACCACTATCGGTGAGGGTAGTGGGAGGGGCTCCACAGCTTCACCTCTTAGGAGGGCGGGGCCCACATCCCATTATGTTGGACCAGGCTCACAACCTTCTATCAAGTCAGTTATAAAGAAATCGGAAAAGGTAGAAGCGGACAGGGTAATGGAAAGGTTTCTTTATTGGAGTCACATACCTCTGAGCATTGTTAAAAACAATCCATTTTGGCAACTGATGTGTGATGCCATTGAAGTAGTTGGCCCAGGTTATAAAAGTGCCACCTTTGAGGAGTTGCAGGTCCCAATCCTTAAAGCAGAAAAGATGGACATCGTTGTTAGGTTGACAAAGTTCAGGCAGTCATGGGAGAGCACTGGATGCACAGTCATGTCAGATGGGTGGACAGACGGTAAGGGTAGAAGCCTTATCAACTTCTTGGTACATTGTCCTAGAGGTACCATGTTTGTAAAATAAGTTGATGCATCGGCACATGTAAAAGATGCGGCACTTTTATGCGAGTTGATGGATGGGTTCATCCAGGATATTGGGGCGCACAATGTTGTGCAAGTTATTGCAGATAATGCAGCTAATTATGTGGCTGCTGGCAGGATGCTTATGGATAGGTATCCCTCTTTGTTTTGGACTCCATGCGCTGCTCGTTGCATTGATTTGATGTTGGAGGATATGGGGAAAATTCCCTTTATCAAGGTGGTGATTGACAAGCTAGGGCCATCCCTAAGTTCATTTACAACCATGGTTTTGTTCTTGGTCTCATGAGGAGGCACACTAAAAACAAGGAGTTGAAGCCTCCTGCAATCACGCGTTTTGCCACCACATTTATTACTCTTCAGTCTTTGCTTCAATGTCAGTTTGAGTTGAAGCAAATGTTTGTTTGTGATGAGTGGCGTGATTGTGCTTACAGCAAGAGAGAGGATGGGAAAACCATTGCCAAGCTGGTGTACACTAATGCCTTCTGGGAAGGAATGGAGGAAGTGTGCTCGGTTAGTGAACCTTTAGTGAAGGTTCTACGACTTGTTGATGGTGATAAGCCCGCAATGGGCTATTTATATGAGGCCATGGATAGGGCCAAAGAGACCATTCGAAATTTCTATGTGGGAAAGGGTACCCCAGGGCATGACAGGCATGTGTTGTTATGGGAGTTGATTGATACTCGATTGACTGGGATGCTTCATCGACCCATTCATGCAGTAGGACTCTTCCTCAACCCCGCATTTGCCTACAAATGCAATTTTGATTTTGATGGTTAGGTTTTGGAGGGGCTTCTCATGTGTATTCAGAGGATGATACCTGATTATGACACTCGCAATGCAGTCAATCGCGAGATAGAGGTGTATCGGGATGGTACTGGAGTATTTGGCTTTGCTGATGTTATTCGTGACAGGACCGAATTTATGCCAGGTAAATTATTAACTTATTAGACCGTTTTAAGTTTTCACCATTATTTGAAAGATGAATTATGATTTATTTATATTTATTTCCTGTTTGGTGACATGTAGCCACTTAGTGGCGAACCTATGGTGTGAGGACACCGAATTTATGGAAATTTGCCATTAGAATCCTTAGACAAACCTGTACAGCTTCGGGATGTGAGCGGAATTGGAGTGTATTTGAAAAAATACATGCAAAGAGACAGAGAAGGTTAGAAACTTAGAACTTAGAATTTGAACAAAGCAATTGCATTTAAATGTTTAATGCAATTTATGAATCTACGATCCTCTAGACTCTAAATTTTTTTTATTACCCTCTTACAGGTTGGAGTTCACATGTCTTAATGACTTGGTGTATGTTCATTACAACCTACGCTTGTGAATGGCACAGATACAGAAAGAACCAGATGCAAATGCCATCTCCTTGGACAATATTGATATATTGTCGAAGTGGAGGGTGGAGACTGAGACTCCTATCATGGAGGAGGCACCTGCATGGCTAGAGGAGGGGCAAGAGGAGGGGCAAGTGGAGGAGGAGGAAGAGGAGGAGGAGGAGGTGGTGGTGGTTGGAGGCACCATGGAGGGTGATGTGCTAGCATCGCCACCACCTTCTGCACCGCTTGATATATCTAGTCCTCCATCCATCACTCAGCGTCGAGTATTAGATGCAGGCTCAGGGCCTTCTACTGCTACTTCTAGTGCTAGGGGCAGGCCTAACAAAAGACCCATGATATTTTCCCGTAAAAGGGGAAGAGGGCATTGATATTAGATAGCTAGATGCTAGTTTTCCTCAGATACATTTATATGTGATGTCATTTTGTATTGTTTAAACTTTATACACTTTTGAGTCCTTGACTGGACAACTATGATGTTTCAAACTTTCAGTATCAACTTTGATGTATCGTTTTATATTTGGCATGACTACATGATGATGATATATATCAGTGCTTTCTTCATATTTATGTTCCAATATGTTTCTCTGATGTTATTATTGCTTTATATGTTTAAAATTCTAAAAAAAATGCATGTATTTTCTATTTTTTAATGTTTGCCGATTTTTCTCGATTTTTTCGCCGATGTTGCCGAGAAGTTGTAATGAAAACCCTCGCCGACTTTTCGCCAAGGCCGACTTTTTCAACATTGGTTGTGATTTATTTCTCAGTTTTATATTCTGCTGCAAACTGTAAAAGATATTCATGTGTGGTTATCAGTAGAGATTTTGAATGCACTGTTTAGCCCTAGTTGAATATTAAAGGAAAATTTACATGCGAGGACGTGGGAGCAAAGACACACGGGAGTAGCCTATGTAGAAGCCCCCCTCAAATTTTAGGAAATGTCAAAAGGGACAAAATTTATATTAGAATACATAAAAAAATGAAAGTTGGAACATACGTCATTAAAGTCTTTCATTTTACAATCTAAAGATTAATACAACTTTACAACCGACATCAAGCCAAATAAAAATGAAATACAACCATACATAAGCTATAACTGATCAAACAAAATTGGAAATACAATCATATTGAACAATGAAATGAAATTGAGGCAAGAGAGAACGGAAATAGTGGAGAGCATGGCTCTTTATCATTTTTTTGGGTAAAAAACAATCAAAGGAAACATGGGGATTCTACTTTTAGGAGAGAAGTGTTTCCCCTTTTCTAGGAAACGTCCCCTTCTATGCTTCCTTGACTTTCCTTCACACAGGGGCATGGGAGAACATTTCCAATGAGGTTTCCAAGTTTCTAGAACATGCAGGGGAATGGAAGCGTGTTTTCAATTGCTACCCTAGGGTATGCATCCCTGCATAACATTGCTTTTAGATGTGATTGGTTCAAATCATTTTTTGGTTCAAACTATAATTTCCTTGAGACAATTTGGCAATTCACCACCATACTTCACTATTCAAGTTCAATGTCTCTCATTTAGAGTTGGAAGACTTTTGAGCCCTTATTCAAAGAGCATGGAAACTGAGTTTGAAATATTTGGTTGGAGGTTGCAAGAGGTCATATTATTATGTTCATCAAAGTTTCAGGTTGGATGCCAGTTAGGAAGCTTAACAAGTATTTGTGGTTGGATCAACACTGCCTTGAGGAGGCTTGCACCTTTCTCAAGAGTTATGTCACATGGTTCAGGTTCGAATTCCAGTTCAATGACCTTGAAATTCGGTTCGAATTCAATTTTTTTTTATCAAATTCAAGATGAGGTTCAACATTAGATTCGTATATATATACACACATACCTATATATATATATATATGTATATAATAAGAATTGCCATTTATATATTATGGTATATTTTATTTTAAAATTGATATATATATATATATATAAACACTTTAAAATAAAATATACCTCGGGGACATCAAATATCAACTTTAAAATAAAACATACCTCGGCGACAAGCCAGCTGCAAGTGAATTGTGAATTGTGCACAGTGCAACTCAGCAACATGTAGACAACAGGTGGACTATGCAGCTATGAAGTGGCCAAAATCAAACCCGTGGGCCTATTGGTTGTTGCAGTTCCCTCCAAAGACTTGAACCCACATGCCTTTTGGCTATTAGTAGTTACCCAGACGATTGGACATTGTCATTGGCAGTTGTAGGAGCTCCACCGAGCACTCGATAATGCACTGAACTTTGAACTGTGGCAGCGATTTGACTGAGCAAGGGAGCAACAAACACGGTCGATGGGCGAGCAAATGAGTAGAGGACGTGGACACCGACAGACACAAAGATGAGAGCGGTGACAGGATTAGGGAAGGGTTAGGTTAAAATTAACTATGTTAAAAGACGAATTTTAATCCTAAATTTGATCAAATTTGCCTTCAAATTCATTTTTCATTCGAATTCTTTGAGGTTCAATCCGGTTCGACTTTCGGCTTTAAAATTCGCCGAATTAAAACAAATTCGAAAATTTTGTTAAAATTCATCAAATTTTGAATTTCAAGGAAGAAATTCCCCGAACCCCGTGACATAGCTCAAGAGGATATCCCCAATGTGACCCTTCATGAGGTTCCTAAATTGGAAAGCGTGGTCCAACGAGTTAAGGATTACTTAGCCAAGGGTGCTCAAGTCTGCTCCCATATTCATTGGATTCAAGAAAAGGATCAGGGTTCTAAGTTTAATTTTTTATTTTCTCAAGCAAAACGTCAAGACAGAGAGGGTGCTTAGGCTACATCACATTGATGGCTCTCTTGCTGAGGGTTTCAATGATGTTAGCTCTCATTTTCTGAATATTTTTTCTCGTTATCCTCTCAAAAATGGGGTGATGGCTACCAGAGAAGCATGCTATTGTGTGGTGGTCTGTCGAATTTTTAACTTTTTTATGGTGATAGAGATAGACTAGACACTGAATTTTCAAAGCAGAGTGTTGCCAACTTTTCTGTACCATAGTTGGGTTACCTGAGGAGCTGTCGATTGACAAACATGACCAATGTTTGATTCCAGTGTATCAGTTGATCCGTCTTTATGTCTAACCAATTTTGGCCAGCCAGTTTTTTATTTGAATAATTTTGACCATGGCCCCATGAGGTTTGTAATAAAATGTGCTAGTAGGGTGTTTTGAGTGGTTCAGTCTCCTAAGACATAGAATCTCAACTAAGGTATTCCAGGGAGTTTTTTGCCCTTAACAATTATGCTTTGCCTATAGCCGAGTATAATTGACGAGGTTTTCTCTCGCTTCCTCCAAAGCTAGAATGCCCGATTTTGAATTTTGGGCCTTGGGGGGTTATTAGAGCCCAACTAAGCGTATATAAACCTACTAGGCATTGTTAGAATAGAGCATGGTCATGTCCTAAGTCAATAGGACCACTAAAAAATTTTCCGAAAAAATTTTATCGGAGGCGTCAAAAAATTATTTTTTAATTTTTTAATTATTTCCTAAGTTTTTTAATTAATTTTTCCATAATTTAAATGGAAAAATCCAGTGTGTAATAGGTTAGTCATCAGGAACCCGAATTCAAAGATTGAAGGCTCTAACCTTAAGCCAAAAATCATTCTTGATCAACCAGCCAGTCAGATCCAACTTTCAGATCATCAATCGGACATATAACGCATATTTTCTCAAAAAAGTCATTTTTGGGGAAAAAATTGATTATTTATTAAAAAATGATTATTTTGGAGAAAATCCAAAACTCTCCAAATTAATCCAAATTCAGTGACATGAAATGCAGAGTGACATGTCAATGGGCATTTATGATGATTGGAGTTATCATAACTCAACTTCAGTCAGCATTCATTGAGCATTAAAGGTATATTCAGTTAACAGTCTTGTCAACTCTAGCGAAACACCTGAATTGGATGAGATGGAGAGCACTCATTGGTTTGATGATTTGATCGAGGCAGGAACTGGTGATTACATTATGATCTATTGGCAGTGGCTCCTCCAGACCTAAGTATGGCTCCTCCAGACCTAAGTATGGCTCCTCCTTACCTAGCTCACGCCTTCACCTACCAGCTCACGCCCCTCTCTTCTGCTCACGCCCCTCTCCTCATGAGGGCGTCATCACACGTGTGGGCTCATTTATGGCTTGTTTTCAGTGCTTAGGGTTGGAGTGGGGGCGCCTTGCCTAGGTGGAGGCCTCCCCTCACTCTGAACTCTTCAGTTTCGGTTTGGAGCTCTCAGTTATGTGTTGATCCAGTTAGGTCTGGTTTTCTGGTTTTAGGGTTTTGGCTCTTCTCTCATTGTATAAATAGAGGCTTCTTTAGCTCTATGGAGATGGATCTTTGACTGTAAACTTACTCTATAAGAATTTGTAATTGCTTATGCTCATCTTTAGAATAAAATCAAGACTTTGGAGGTCCATGCAGCTCAGTACTTGTGGTGAATGAATTTTGTGAGGTGATTTATGTCCATCTATTTCATTTTAAATGCTCATATATGATCTAATCAATTAGTTTTAGAAGTCTATTGTTTAGAACGTAAAATCTTCCATTTACAGTTGTTAAGTTGGTTGATTATGCTATTTTATTTAAGATTTCATGAGCAAGAAATATTCAGTTATATTAATGTTGATGAGTCTTTATATTTATTAGCATGCTAGTTGATTGATCTCACTGGTTTTGTGAAGTGTTTTGATCTTGGATAGGATCTACCATCTTGGATAAAGGTGTGAGCTCGGTTGCATCTAGCTCGTTTTCAATATCACAAGTTTTTCTTTGAACACTGGTTTCTCTGCAGGATCTACAATAACTTGGATGTTTCCAAGAAGAAGGCTTTAAGAGTCTTTGTTTGCTTCAAGTTCCATCTTATAAATCTTCTTTAAGTTTGCACTTTGGTTACCGGTTACTTTAGGAAGCCATGGCTTACCTATTTCCATCATTTGGCTTCCCTTCCCTTGCTTTATTTGACTTGCTTTTCCTCCTTCTTCTTCGCTTCCCTCTTTTCCTTTGTCTTCATTTAGTTCGCTGCCCTCTTTTTTACTGCTTTTTCAGCCCTCTTTTTCACCTTTTGGACAGCCCTCTTTTTCACCCTTTCTTGCCTTAGGACAGCCCTCTTTCATACTGCTTTACAGCCCTCTTTTTGCCTTTGGACAGCCCTCTTTTTGCCTTTTTTCTCTCCCTTTCCTTAGTCTTTCTCCTCTCTCTTTCCTCATCTTTTAGAGCTGGTTTTTTACCCCTCTTTGAGAGTCTAGTTGTAGTTTTATGTCTTAAATTTTTGGTTAACATATAACGTTTGAATTGTTTAAAGCTCTTACTTGCAGGAAGAATCGAGAAAAGCCCAAAGGCTAAAAGCAAGCGAGAAGGCTAGCAAAGAACAAAAAGACAAATCTTCCATTTTCTTTCCATCCCTTTCTCTCCCTGTTCTTTCAGAAAAAGGCAAAAGCAAAGTTATCAAAAATTGTGAAAATTTTATTAAAAAGCGAGTGGGATTACGGCTCCCACACCCCTCTTCCCCTATTTGGGGGAAGCCTGTATCGTCCCATTGTCATGCTTTGTTCATTTTTGTTTAATAAACTGCTAATGGTAGAACATGGTAGGATAGTTGCATAATCATAAGTAAAGTAGTTCATGTTTTGATTAATTTATTATGTTTTGAAAATGAAGAAAAATATTAATTTGATTGTTTAATTAAACATTGTATAATTTCTTTTCTGTATACTTACCCCCTTGCTTTCCCGATTAGGGCCCTAAAAAGCTTCAAAGAGACTCTTGGGTAGTTAGATTTTTATGTTTCTATTTCTTTCATTCAAGCTTAACGAATTAATTAAGACTCTTGAACTCGCAGTAACACAAGTCAAGAGCACTCCCTATCGGAGAGCATACTTAGAACTGCATACCCTTGCATTAGGCATCCTAGATTAGCTAAGTCTCTTGAACCATTGTCATAAGACAGGGTCAAGAGCGCTCTCTGTCGGAGGGTCCTAATTAATTGACTTAATAAAATTTGCAACACACACCCCCTAATTAATTAACTTCGTTCTCTCCTTGCCGGAGTATGCTCTGACCGACCTCAAAATCGGAGTACCCAGAAACGACACTAGATCTCTTCTCTTGCAAGAGTAACTTAATAAAATTTAAAACCCCATAACCAACACACCGACGTTGTAGGGAATTTTCTAAAGTACTTCCTAGTAGAGGCGACGAAACCCCCGCTGTCTAAGCTTCTCAGCTAGCTGGTCAATCTCTGCAATACCAGCCTGGGATACTGGGCGGGCCCGACATGTCTTCAACGAAGTGAACTTGGAATTATTCTCTTGGCTTGTTTACAAACCTTCGTTGACATGCTAATCAAGAGCACTGAAAATTTCTTAAAACCTACAAAGAGCACTCGCACAACCTAATATTCACTAGTTTGATTTCTAGAATTGTTATTTAATTCTTTGTGCGTTTCAGTATCTTGACTCCATAAGGCACTGGTCATTTTTAAATCTACATAATTACTTCATTTTGATCAATTGTCTGTGGCCGGTTTTAGTTTCTATCTGTGACTGCATAATTAACTAAGTCTAAAATCATTCTTAGCTTTTAATCTCTTGTTAGCAACATGGATTGCTTTTGATTTTTGTGTCATACTCATAATCAATAAACACCTTTAATCAAATAACTCCTAAACAACACCCATGCGCATCCATAACCAATTAAAACACTTTAACCACATTGAGCCTTAGAAAACTCTTTGTTAGGGACTACCCCCCTTTGTTTCGTTAAGAGTTAGCCTAAACGGAGGAGCTAGGAGTAGGTGACAGTACCTAGCTCTGTGCTTGCCCCCAAGGTCACACCTCTCCCACTTTCCTAAGTGAGGAGACAGCTTTCGGAAAGTTTCTGCTACTGGTGTGCAATCGGCGAACAACACAGAGTATTTCATTGCACTGTCTTCTATGACTGGTAAATCTCCATGTATGGATGGGTTGCCTTTTGAGTTTCAAAAGGCCATGTGGGATACCGTTGGTTACAACTTTTGTTCTTTGGCCTCTGAGGATTTTGCTATCGATCACTTGTTTGAGTTTCTCAATCATGGGATGATTAAGCTTTTTCTAAAAGATGCACCCAAGGATTTCATTGGTGACTATTGGCTTATCACTCTGCTCATGGTTGCATATAAAATTATCGCCAAGGCTTTAGGACTGCAAATCTGCTCAATGGCAAAGAATGTGTTTCGTTAGGAGCAGATAGGATTTGTTCCAGGGAGATTCATTTTTAACATTGTGGTTTTTACATGAGAGGCTATGTAGTCAACAAGGGAGACTAGGCAACAAACCCTAATCTTGAAAATTGATTTTGACAGATATAATCTAGTGAATTAGTCCTTAATTTCTCAGATGTTTACTTGTTCGAGGTTTGGCCTCTAGTGTATTTCCATGGTGAACACTTTGTTAGTCAATGCTTCATCTCTTGTTTCAATTAACAAGGCCTTGTCTCCTCAGATTTATTTGCATTGGTCCATTCGCCTAGGGTGTCCTTTGGCCCTATTACCCCCCATTTTGCATGGGTGTTCACTTGTGGTCTGTTGCCGCCTAATTCACACTTTAAGGCGCAGGAAAGTCACAACCTGCTATGTGTGTCCTTGGGGGCAAGTGAGAGCTGGGGACCACTATCACCACAGTCCACAACTCCTCCGTTTAGGCAAGATCCCAACAGAGCCAAGGAGGGTAGTCCCTATGGGAGAACTAAGTTCCAGGTTTATTAATTAATTACAAATTAATTGAAGGGATCGTTTAATAAGAATGAGGCTAAGACTCTATATTGTCTAAGCAATGACAAGCAGCATGTAGATGCAAAATTTCCTTTTAATGACAAGCAGACCTTTAGATAACAAAGACCAGTGCCTATTACAAATGGAGTCTAAAGATAGATTACAACTTTATAAGCTTGCAAATAAATTTGAGATTTAATTTCTGATTAAACTACAGCTTAGGTGTTTAAGAATGAAATAAATGAATGATACAAATATAAACAACAATGAACCAAAATATTAAGCAATACACAGATAATTTACCAATATAGACAATATGAACAAGATTTCCAATATAGCAGAAAGTGCTTTAAGTGAAAATTATTAAACCAACCGTAAATTAAACAATGGAAAGACTTTAAGTATTTAAGCATTCACCACATAACGATTGTATAGCTGAAAGTAAATGTAACTGAAAAGTAAAATAAAACTGAAAGTTAAAAATCATAGTGCAATGCTGGAGTGAAAGAGTGCTGAAATGAAAAAGTGTTGTAGAACCGGTTTTGCAATGTCTCTTGGTTTATTTTAGTTAATTTTATTAAAGTTCTTTCTCTTGGAGTTAAGTTTTGGAAACGGTGGTGTGACTACCCCGATCTAGTTCTTCTCAAGTCGAAGAGGGAGTGCTGTTGCGCTCAACAAAGTGGGAACAAAGCCCACCCGTAGCTCACAGGTCAAACCCCAATGGCCTGGTGCTCAACAAGGGGGACGTCAAAGCACCTAGAGACCCCCCACGGTCTACTACCCCAAGTCGCCTCCGAGGTCACTGTTTTTAATCAACCAGACAATTACTAGATGGATGCCTATTAAACTAAGACTTCCCTGTCTCCTGGTCGTATCTCGTGAGTACCCCGAAGGGTGATAACCGAGTAGAGGAGCAGAAGATGGGAAGTTGTTGTTGGTAAATTTTAGAAGTAAATTTTATCTGGGTGATTAGCATGCAATGTTTATATTTAAAGAACGATCGACAAGATCAACCAAGCTATATCCCTTATGGGAGGTGCCGGTATTTGATCTTGGACTTGAAAAATAAAGTGTGTTTGATTGTAGTACAAGAAAAGAAAGTCGTTTTAATTACCTAAGCCCCCACTTCTCCTGCTTTTCATATCCAGCTTGAAGTCCCTAAAGGGAGATGACAAGTGGATAGAGGATACACAGGATTGGATGGGTTGTATGATTACTTTTTTAACCGGAAAAGTAAAATTGCATAAACAGAAATCTAAGCAAACTAATATCCTACTTCCTACTCTGCTTCCTAATCTATTTACTTATGGATTACAAATGCTTATAAGCTTTGAAGAATACCCCAAGAGAGACTCTCGTTTGGGGTTTACAATAATCAAAAAATGAAAGAGAGAGTTGAGGGTTTGAACCCCTTTTTGGACCGGTTGAAGATTGAGGAGATTCTGGGCCTATTTGGGCAGCACCTCTCCTTTACTTGTGCATAACCTGTCATAAACCAGCAAGCTATCTTCGCTGGAAATCACAGAAAACACTAAAGAGATTTATCAGAAAAATTTAGTACAAAATTTACAGTAAAAATCTAAATGTAAAAATGGCAGAAATATGAGATTTAGAGGGCTGGAAAATGAATTTGGAAAATGAGTTTCCAGCCACCTAAACAATGTTTAAATAGCAGAAATAAAGGCCTATGCTAATATATAATAGGTGGGGGCCCTAAAACAAGAGTTATATTCACTATACAGTGAATACAACTCAGTTTTAGGAAGGCTGAAAGTCAATGGCCGAATTTAAAATTTGCCGAAACGAAGCCCTTGGAGAGATCTCCTTACTTGGACAACCTGCAAATAAATCTAGATCTGCAAAATCGTAAACCTAGTGATGAATGTCTAACAGTTCCTGCAAAATACTTTGAAAGAAAAATGTTAAAACATTCATAAAAAGAGAATAAAAACACTTTTACTCTCTAATCTCTCCACAAAACACTTTGTG
This sequence comes from Pseudotsuga menziesii, assembly GCA_001517045.1. Taxonomy (NCBI): domain Eukaryota; kingdom Viridiplantae; phylum Streptophyta; class Pinopsida; order Pinales; family Pinaceae; genus Pseudotsuga; species Pseudotsuga menziesii. The sequence continues at coordinate 132,397 of LPNX010654035.1, read as the reverse complement.
GAGAGCTAACTAGAATATTACAAAAAATGCAAACTAAGAAAAATACATGTTACCTCACAAGAAATGGATCATGAAAATATTGCAGCACAGTGTCCCTCCAAAGAATTCTTCTATTAAATGGCCCAACTAGGGCAAAGCTTCAATACAAATATGTGGCAAGAAAATATGAGAGAGTAAGAAGAAGTATTCCGGCAGCATAACAATAGCACGAGAGATCATGTCTAATGAGGGAGTGAGACCCTCATTATATAGTTGAGGCAAACCCCAACCCCTTGAAGATCAATGGCTAAGATTAGATCTAGATTTAAGGTTTAATCTCCACCACTAGATCTAGGTTTTTGACTTTCCATTCTTCTCAATTAAATCCACACCCTTAGATTAATTTTTAATCAATGGCTTAAAAGCTTGATCTATGTCTTAATGCATCTTTCACCTTTAGATCTAGGTCTTTGACTAAAAACTCACCCAATCAATGGCTTGGATGCTTTTGATGAGTTAAGGTAAAAAATGTGGGCCCAATGGCATAGGTGCCCCTCCAAATTTGGTGGACGTCCTCTAAAATGTGGTGGGCTCCTCCAAAAATGCGCCCCACTAAATATAGCTAGCGCCTCCTATACACATGGGCGTCCTCCTTTAAAATGGTTAGCGCTCCACTAAACTTGGTGGCTCTCCAATGTAGTAGCGCCTCTACCATGTGTGGCGCCCCTCCTTTATAATGAATAGCGCCTCCATTAAAATGGCCACCCTCCTCTATAATGAATGGCGCCTCCTCCAATTTTGGGGGTTTTTAACGTGGTAGCGCCCTTTTAACCTTGACGTTCTCCAAATATAGTGGCGCCCTTTAAATAGGTAGCGCCCCCACTAAAATATGACGCCTCCTCTAAGATTAGCGCCTTCATCTTTTTAATGTGGCACCCCTCTCCATAATGCATGCGCCCTTTATATTTGGTGGACATTTTACCCTAGCGCTCCACTTTAGCTTTTAAACTTGGCCGCCCCTACTTTAGTGAGGGTTTTGGCGTCACTTTAACTTGGACCACTTCTAACTTGGCTTTTGACCTTAGCCACTTGCTCTAAATTGGATATCTAGCCTTTACTTAGGCTAAAATTAAAATTCACCTTAGATTAATTTTTTCAATTTAAAAATTTTTTAAATTTTCCCAATGTTGACTTAAGAAAAATTAAAAATAACTTGAAAAAATTATATCTTGGCCATGGGGGGGTGGAAAACTTTGGAATAAATTTTTCCTAGGCTTAGGAACCCCCAAACCAAATTACCATTGCAATTTTTTGATTTTTTACTTCAAAATCAAAAAATATGAATTTTGACTTAGGGAAATTAATTAATTCCCTAGGAAAAATAGACCTTGCTTAAACAAAATGGTCTATCTCCTCAACCACCTGTCAGAATGACATGGGACTCGAAGCAGTGGCTTAGGGGGTTTCATAGCAATTTAACTTTGCATTCATAGCCCCTATTACAAAATGCCATGCTTGAACAATTACATTATTACATCAAAACTTAGTTAATTAACCACCAAGGGGTGAAATTAATTAACTAGAAAAATTTAATAAAAATACAATAACATAACGAAACTCCGCAAGGCTCTAGACAAATGTCTAGCATGGTCATGAATCACACTTTGAAGCCTTAGCCACCTCATGGACTTGACTAGTAGAACGCCCGTCACCACTTTGGAGGATTTTGAGTGAAAACCAAACCGATTAAACTCGTTTACACAACAAGATCAATTGGAAAGGGAAAAACACTCGATGAGGGGACTTCCCTAACAACCAGTTCCATGGTGTGGCATCCGTATCATATGACCCACACTAGCACATAAAATTACATTAATTTTCCCACGCAGGGGAGCGGACATTTCGTTTTACAAAGGGGCAATAGCCCTACAGAAGTGAAAAGAAAATCCTCAGATTTTCCTAAGGTACAATTATGTACATCCTCATGTACATGGAGTTGCCACCTAGTCGAAATAGGTGGGAAACATGGTCTTCATCACAATCTTCAGTCGAGGGATGTATATTGTTGGAATTTTGATGCCCTTGAATACTTGATGGATGGATCTTCATGGTGGTCACTATGGGTTATATCTTGTGATATTTTGGCTATTAAACAGTCTCATTGGATGACTTGGACATGATGATGGGGTGTGGAATGGTTCTTGATTCCTAGCTTAGTGATGGCTTCATAACACTATTGGGTGTCATTTTTAATGGAGCACCCTCTTGGTCTCTTCATCCTTGGCACGTATGAAGGCACATTCCTGGCTTATAGAGGCACTAGTAGTTCCCTCCATGATGGTGATTAGATATTGTGGACACTTTCTCCTTGGTTTTAGATGCTTCGATCATGGTTTGATGGTCTCATTCCTTTATTGCTTATTGAGTTCACATGGAGATTGGATAGGTCGAAGTGTGGACGATTCATTCCTTACTTCGATGAAATACTACACATGGAGGGATTTACTTAATGGATGGATTCTTCTACACATATTTGTTGGTCTTCCTTGATGAGCTCCCACCCTTTGGAGCTTTTTTTACACATTCATCTAAGCCATTTTTATGGGACATTTTTGGAGGGGCATCCTAGCTTTGAGAGCAGTTACCTCTTGACAAAGTGCCAAGAATTGTGTTGTCTCAACGCCACTAGATGCAAAGTGGATGCGAAATTTCCTAAAAGTGGTTATAATAGAAAATTGAATAAATATTAAGAAAGTCAGAAATTCCACAATTGACATTTAAAGAGCCACGTCGTATTCTTGTCACACGTGCCTTTCGGATTTTTTTCATGGACAGCGTTCAGTTTTTTAAGGAAGAACTCCACCTTTTAAGGGGTTTTCCCTAGAGTTCTACCTTTTGGAGAGCCTTTGGAGGCTATGTTTGGGATGATGTTTATTTGTTATATTTCCTCATTTGATGGAGGTGCCCTTATTCTTGGGTATTATGTATCATGGACATTGTACATGTGGCATGACCACCTTATATTATGGATATTGTTAGACATTGTTAGGGTTTAGTAGAGATCATTCATTGTTTACTCCACCCTTGGATGAATCTAGGGTTTTATGATCTTTTATTGTAAAGGAAGTTGAGCCCCTCTCCTTTATAAGAGAGCCCCTTCCTCATTTGTACTCATGGTTGGAACTTTGGTGTTCTCTATCTTTTGAACCTAATTGACATATCTTTTCCATGAAGTAACTTTTGTCTCCAGGGTTCCTTTCTTGTTCATTGTTCATGCATGTGGCTTCTCTCTTCTTGGAGCTTAATTGTTAAAAGATTGTTGGGTGTTTTACATTTCTTTGAATAAAGCAACTTTTGGATCATTGGCTCTTTTTCATAAAACTTGTGCTATTGAGGTTTTTCTTGTCAAGTTGAGATGTTTTTACAGGATGTGGAAACCAGAGATTCTGGTGTTCCCGTATGCTCTCCTTGCATAAGAGACTAGATCGAGCACACGTCCCACAGTTGGAGCCAGATGTTATCCACTAATTTTGCACTTAGTTGGGTTACCTGAGGAGCCGTCAGTTGACAAACATGTTCAAAGTCTAATTCCAATGTATCAGTTGATCCGTCTTCATGTCTAGCCAATATTGGCTAGCCAGTTTTTGAGTTGAATAATTTTGACCATGGCCCCGCGGGGTTTGTAATAAAATGTGCTAGTAGGGTATGTTTTGAGTGGTTCGGTCTCCTGAGACGTAGAATCTCAAATAAGGTATTCCAGGGAGTTTTTTTCCCCTGACAATTATGCTTTGCCTTCAGCCGAGTATAATTGAAGAGGTTTTTTCTCGCTTCCTCCAAAGCTGGAATGCCCGATGTTGAGTTCTGGGCCTTGGGAGGTTATTAGAGCCCAACTGAGTGTTATAAACCTACTAGGCATTATTTATGTATAGCATGGTCTTATCCTAAGTCATTGGGACCTTTAAATTTTTTTTCGAAAAAATCTTTTTCGAACGGGGAAAAAATTATTTTTTAAATTTTTTTATTTTTTTATTTTTTAATTTTTTAATTTTCCCTAAGTTTTTTAATTAAATTTTCCATAAATTAAATGGAAAAATCCCGTTTGTAATAAGTCGGTCAACCAGACTCCGAATTCAATGATTGAAGGCTCTTACCTTAAGCCAAAAATCATTCTTAATCGGCCAGCCAGTCAGATCCAACTTTCAGATCACTAATCGGACACATAACGCTCATTTTCTCAAAAGAGTCATTTTCGAGGAAAAAAATGATTATTTATTAAAAAATGATTATTTTGGAGAAAATTAAAACTCTCCAAATTAATCCAAATTCGGCGAAATAAAAGGCTAAATGACATCTCAATGGGCATTTATGATGATTGGAGTTATCATAACTCAGCTTCAGTCAGCATTCAGTGAGCAACAAAAGTTATAATCAATTAACGGATTTGTCATCTCCAGCTAAACTCCCGAATTGGATGAGATGGAGAGCACTCATTGGTTTGATGATTTGATTGAGGTAAAGACTGAAGATAACACTATCAATGGCTCCTCCAGACCTAGTAAGTCCAGTTAAGTCTGGTTTTCTGGTTTTAGGGTTTTAGCACTCTCTCGTTGTATAAATAGAGGCTCCTTTAGCTCTATTCAGATGGATATTTTGGGTATGAACACTGCCAAAATTATTGTAATATTTGTTTAAAGATTGGAATAATGTTGTGACTTTAGAGGTCTATGCATGAGCTATTGGAATTGTGGATTCACACCGTCTTTGGTGATATTTCTCTTACCCTTCTCTTTTTCAATTATTAAATCATTATTCAATATATACTCGTGAAGGGCTAACCATCTAGTTTATGAGTATTTTGTTCGAATTTAATTTTGTTTGTAAGGGTTTTGCAGGGACAATCAAGGGTGAAGGACAAGCTTAAGGATCAAGCTCTTCTCCATAAACTGGTGGTTCTTTTTCATCTAATTCCTTCGTTTTGCAGGTTCTCCTAAGCACTTCTCAATCCAAGAAAGAAACACAACAATTAGGGTTTCTCCTTCCTTCCATCAACAAAGATTAAACAACACACTTGGTTACCAAACTTCCCTCTTCTAGTTCTCTCTTTGCGCTTTGACCTCTTTTGTTTCCTTGCTTGCTAGCCCCTTTCCTCCTTGCTTTGTTTGTCTTTTCTTACTCTTTCTTCTTCGCTGCCCCGTTTTTACTCTTTTTACCACTCCTTTTATTCATTTTGGACAGCCCTAGTGTGCCCTAGTTTATGCCCCCTTTTTACCCATTTTTGCCCTAGTTTTTTAGCCTTCTTCTACCTTGTTTTGGCCCTTTTCTTCCCCTTTTATTCGCTGTCCTGTTTTTTTATTTTTATGACAGACATCTTCCTTCTTCATCGCTGCCCCGTTTTCATCATTTCTCATACTCCTTTGGCCTCATAGTTGGCTACCCTATTCCTCATTTTCCTTGTCTTTGACCTTCTCTTTGTTTTCATTCATTCTCCCTATCCTTTTCTTTTTATTTTCAGCCTTCTTTTGTCTTGCTCTTTTGCTCTCATTCAAACTTCTTCTCTTCCATTTTTGCTAAGTTTCAAAAAAAGCTTCAAGTAAAAGTAAAGCACTCTCATTTTTACGCAAATTTTAATGATTGTAGAGTTATATGCTTTCATTTGAAGAGTCCTTTCAAGGATTAGAATTGTAATTTCAATAAAGTACTTTTGTTTGAGTGGAGTTTTTAAGTCCCCACTCTCATCCTCCCCCATTTGGAGAGGCTTGTGTTGTGTTTATTTGTGTATGTTTAGGTTAGATGTGCTTGATTTCATCATTATTTACACCTTATTCTTAGAATACTAATTGTTAATCCATCACGTCTAATTCATTACATAAGTTGATTACTTCATTTTCAATCGTTTATCTTTTATACAAGTAAATCAACTGCTTAAATCTCTTGAATCTCACCATAAGGTGGATCAAGAGTACTCTCTGTCGGAGAGTTAATCAACAATCTCCAGCCTAAGTTTTATTGCATCACATTGTTTAATCAATTCATTCTTAAATAAGCCTCTTGAACTTGCAGAAACACAAGTCAAGAGCACTCTCTATCGGAGAGCATCCTCAGTTTGCATAATCCTTGCATTAGTCTCATCTAGATTAGATAAGACTCTTGAACCTCTGTCATAAGACAAGGTCAAGAGCGCTCTCTATCGGAGAGTCTAATTAATTAACTTAATAAAACCTTCACACACGCAGCCCATAATTAATTAACTTCGTTGATCATCCTTCACCTAGTATGCTCTGCCTACTTTCGGGTTGGGCTCGTACTCAGAACGGTGAACGGACTTGCTAAGTTTGCACAAAAGTAACTTAATTAAAACTTTCACCCCGTAACCAACGCACCGATGTTGTTTCGTTTAAATACCGAGGCATGTGGGCAAATTCCAAGTGTGGGTGCTGGGAAACCCAATCTGGGCACAGTTAGTTAAGTTACTGAACACTTAGCTGTGACCCCAGACAAGTCCGTCATGTCTTCGAACGAAGCCACTGAAGGTATTTCCAGTTAGGATATCTAGCTACCTTAAGCAAGACCACCACTAAAAACTTTTAAAACCTACCAAGAGCACTCGCAAAATCTAATACTCACTAGCTTAATTCCTAGACTTTATTTCACGCATTTATTTGACTCCATAAGGCACTGGTCCTTTGTTATATCTGAGTAATTTTCTATTTTGATCAACTGTCTATGGTTCATTTCAATTGTTATATTTGAATGCTTAGTTAAAAGTCTAGATCCTTTGCTTATCTATGTAATCTCTTGTCAGCAACGTGGATTGCTTCTGATTAATCATCATTCTCTTAATAAACAAAACACTTTAAATCATAATAAAGTTATAAACTCCTAAATAACACCCATCCGCATCCGCAACTAATTAAAACACTTTAACAACTTAAGAGCCTTAAAAAACTCTTTTGTAAGGACTACCCTTTTTTGGCTTCGTTGGGAGTTAGCCTAAACGGAGGAGCTAGGAGTAGGTGACAGTACCTAGCTCTGTGCTTTGCCCCCAAGGTCACACCTCTCTCACTTTCTCAAGTGAGGAGACGGCTTTTGGAAGATTTATGCTGCTGGTGTGCAATCGGCGGACGACAAGTGGGTAGCTACACTTTGTGTGATAACAGTTACATATAGGAAATTGTTAATGGAGAGGTATCAGATCTTTTATTGGATTCCTTGTGTCGCCCATTGCATTGATTCTAAGTTGCACTGAAACAGATTCGAGAACGGATACGGGTACGGGGAGGGAAACGAATACGACAAATTTTGAAAAATGTTGGATACAATACGGGAAGGAAACGGCAGCAGACTTATATATATATAAATCAAAAAGGCCACGAGACATACATACTTTAGATTACCATTGATCAATTAGATTTAAAGGTAGTCATGTCATTTCTAACAATTAAAATTAGCAAACTCAAATATTGTCTTAAACAATATTCTTTTATCTCAAGTGCCATAGATAAGTCACCCACTGGCAAGCAATTAAACAAGAACATGTCAACTACTTCTAAACATCAATTTCAAACCCTAAAATCACTGGATGGATGTATCCAAATGTTACCATCTAACAAATATTATGTTGATTGCACCTCTATAAAAGTGTTAAAATTTGTGATTAAACACAATTTTTGATGTAAGCCAGAGACTCAACTATGATGTATTTGGGTTGGTCCACTCACTGATGAGACAATCATCTAGGCAAGCGAGATTCAATTGACCAACCGACTGGTTCAAAAAGTTACTAACCGACTGGCTTATAAAGGGCTTAAATTCACATGATTGTCTATGATTTGCAACCAACTTGGATATTCAAATTTGACATAATCAACCATGTTTTAAGGGATTAATTAAGCACTCAAGTATAAATAAGTGAGCTCATGTTTTAGTGCAACTTAGGTGTGACTATGATGGCATGCAATATTGCTCTCTATGCCATAATACTATCTCTAGACTCCAATGAGTTTCCTTGGATATGTTCTTTACGTTTTATGGTTTATCCTAATAAAAATGCTTGAAATAAGATTAAAATATCACATGCATATCATATGGAGAACTAGCTAAACAACGCGCCATCATAATTCTCTCCACAACATAAGGATAGGGATATGAGTGTACTAGCAATGGACTAAATAAGGCCATAGGTCAAGGGTTCATACTAATTCAAAAAGGAAAAGAAGAAAACTGAAGTTTGTTGGAAGATTATTGGAAATATGTGTTTGTTTCTGAAGCCCTTCATAAATGTAGTACACTATTTTGTATGTTAAAGCTACCATTGTACAATTTTGATATGCTAGTTGTTTAATCACATATGCAAGTCATTGGAGTTTATTTAAAACGAAGTTGTTAGGAATTGGCAAAAAACCTGGAAAAACAAAGTCATTGTACTTCTACAGGTTTATGTAACCCTTCATAAATGTAGTACACTATTTTGTATGGTTAAAGCTACCATTGTACAATTTTGATATGCTAGTTGTTTAATCACATATGCAAGTCATTGGAGTTTATTTAAAACGAAGTTGTTAGGAATTGGCGAAAAACCTGGAAAAACAAAGTCATTGTACTTCTACACTAGGTTGTGAAACTAACAATATAGTAGGCAAGCATTTGATACAATAAAATGCCCACAGATCAATGATTTTTTTAACCAACGGTAAGCCTCTATCAATTTTGGAAAATTACAATGAAACAAAATCAATGAGACATAAAATGTCAAATTACCATTCACCAATTTAGGATTAAGGTTTTGCTCTTGAATTATAAGCTTTGTGTCATTATATCTAAGTTTTGAGGTTCAATTTAGGGTTAAGGTTTTATAGTTTGCCTTTGGGGTTATTTATTTGTTTATTTTCATGTCAAAAAATCACTATTTCTATTCAAAAACTTGCCCTATAGTAGCTGAAATGTTTCAGAAAACCAGTAAAATGCTAGAAACGTTTCAGGAAATGGAAGGAAACTCTGGAAACGTTTCAAGAAATGGTTGGAAACGGCCTAGAAACGTTTCTGATTTTTTGATACGGCTTGGAAACGTTTCAGTGCTGTTTCCAAGGCGTATCCCCTCCATTTCAGTTTCTGAAATGGTGAACGGTGTTTCCCCTCCCCTTCCTAGACGTTTTCGGTAACTTAGCATTGATTTGATGTTACATGGGCAAAAAAAATTGGATAAAGAAAACCATTGATTCAGTTAAGAGTGTCACAATGTGTGTGTGTTCTTACACTTGTGACACAATTCATAGGGAACAATGAGTTGCTATGTCCTACAATCACACATTTCACCACTAGCTTCATTTCTCTTCAATCTCTCCAGAATTCTATGTTTGCATTGCATGGGATGTTTATTTAAAATGAGTGGGAATGCTTGAGTCTACAACACTAATACGAATGGGCAAGCCATAGCCCAACTTGTGAGACAATCAGAGTTTTTGGATAGGAGTGCGGGCATTGTGTGCCATTAGTGAACCTCTAGTCAAGGCTCTTCACTTGGTTGGTGGTGACAAGCCCAAAATGGGCTACTTGTGTGAGACCATGGATTGGACGAAGGAAGCTATACACCATACATGTAATGCCCCAATTTTGACCCCATAAAAAACTCTTATTTTTTAACATGGGAAAGGATGCCTTCCTATGTTGTGTGGAACAAAGGGAGATGTCCCAAGAGCTAGGTTAGCTAAAAGAAAAAACAAATTCCCAACAGTGACATCTTGGTTGATTTTTGCAAAGGCCTCAGGGGTTGGACAGATTTGCCATTCCTACTTCTCAGTGGTAACCTCATAGCCAGCATGAAAGTAGCATTCTAAAGCAGAACATACTATGGTAGGGAGGAAATCACTCCGCCCACAGTCAACTACTCTAGAACTCAATTCGATCAAAAGAAGATAAGTACCTTTCCCTTCTTTATTTGGAAACTGTTTTGGTTGAGGATCATTATTACAGAGAATAAGATTGTTTGGAATCTGGATCTCTTGACTATGTGGTTTCTCAATAAGTTTATATGTTTGGTGATAAATGGATGAATGTATAATCCTATGGAATGAAGTCCCTCGACAATATTGATTGGAATGGTTTAAAATATGTATTCTGCATGTTACACATTCCTTGAGCAATGGGCGTAAGTGAGCATAATGATATACAGTGACTCACTAAAGAGCCCTTTTCTGGTTTTATATAATAGCCTGCATATCATTCCTAGGCATTTTTCAATTACCTATGAAGAGATCTTATCTGTGAGAAAATTGCCTGTCATGGTGGGTTATACTCTGCCATTTGATAGTGATCATGCATGAAAAATGAGCTTGTAGAGGACAAAGCTAGACCTGTTGCCGATAGTATTGTGTATCGCATATTGTGTCTTGGTGACAGATTGATAAGCGAATTGCCTACAAAAGTTTAGATAATGCGAAAAGGTAGGTTGCCAGGCTGTATTAGCTTTTTTAGTTTTAATGAACTTGTGCAGATTTCTGGGGATGCAATCCATTGTAAAGAAATTATGTATGCAGTTACAGTTTCTGTATAAACACCTCTCTAAGGAGCAAATTCATTGGATTGATATTTTACTTGTATGCATTGGTATGCACCTGATGAATAGGATGCATTCCCATTTAACAGTAGTTAAAATTCTTCTTGCCATTTTCCCTAGACATCGATTTGATGACTCTACCCTTCATTTCATTAAGCAAGGGTGAACCAGGTAATTGTCACTTCTTGAACTGATGAAAACAGAGTAATAACCTCTCAAAACAATCAGGGATCCACCCATCTAGATTAAGTCGTCAAGTTGATTTCATAATAGCAAGAACTGGCTATAAAGGGTGAATTAGCATTGAACTGTTTGTGCCACACAGTTATACATAAATAGGGAAATATGTTGGATTCACTCCAATTTCCATCGGTGATGGAACTCTTATATAGATTTCCAAGCCAGAATATATTGATACCCTGTTTCCAATGACTACCACCCATAGTGACATATGATATAGTATATGTGATGTTATGGAAATATCACGCTCGGGGCTTTAGAAATCTCTTGGCTTGAAGTATCTTGTAGACTTTGGCAATTGAAACATTCGCCCCCATGAATCTGGTCCAGGATATGAGCAGATTGTAAGTAATTTTGAAGGCTGGGTTGTATTACAATGTAGCTGCTTTTGTTTCAAAAAGTAGATTACACTGAATATTTATGCATAGGTTAATCGCCCGATCTTTAATGAGACCATCATGCTACAATCTTTTGCTTGCTAAACCTTAACTCCTATCCCAGTCTAAGCCATAATTTGAATCCAAAATTTGCTCATAATCTACTCAGTGGATTGACTGCTATCAAAGGAAATCAATGTACAGGATACTTGCTAAGTGGCTTGAGACTTCTTACTGCAAATGTCTCAAGTCATTTAGCTATAGTGGTTGAATATATGATATGATTGAATTGAAGCGAGCTCAACACTATAGATGAGCACAAACATCTTTTAACAGCAATATACTTATGAGTTGAATCTACTTTAGGATCTCTGCAACAGTATCCTTGATTAGCGTAAGCTCTGTCTAGGGTTTTTATTTTATTCAAGCGTTTCATACTAGAATGATCAAGCCTTGTGGTAAAAATAAACGTTTCATCCATCAAGTGGGTATTCCTTGGATTGCAATTTTTTTTCTCTTCAAATTAGCATCTTGTACATTGATTTCCTTTGATAGCTCTCAATCCACTGACATTTGCAGTAAGAAGTGTCAAGTCTTTTTAAAACTGAAGGAGATCTGCGGTAAGAGTTTTTTCCAGTCAACAAGTTTCGAACCTGTTAAGTAGGTTCATCTATATTTCTCCTGAGGATGAACTAGCATTGAACTAGTGGTTGAACTAGCATTGAACTAGTGGTTGAATATATCATATGATTGAATTGAAGCGAGCTCAACACTATAGATGAGCACTAACATATTTTAACAGCAATATATTCATGGGTTGCATCTACTTTAGGATCTCTGCAATAGTATCCATGATTAGCGTAATCTCTGTTTGGGGTTTTTATTTTATTCAAGTTTTTCATACTAGAATGATCAGGCCTTGTGGGCAAAATAAACGTTTCAACCATCAAGTGGGTATTCTTTGGATTGCAATCTTTTTTCTCTTCAAATTAGAATCCTATACATTGATTTCCTTTGATAGCACTCGAGCCCTAGACTATATGTCTCCATTCCTTCTTAAAATTTTAGACTTTAGGCATGTTCACTGAAGTGCAATGAATACAGTGATAATGGGCTGAGTATCATCTCTGAAGTTGCCAAATTTCCATTTCTATTATTCAACTAAATTCTGATATAATCCAGGTGTTATTTGTCATGTCATTACTCCAAGAATCTCTTTGTTTATTACATTCTTGTTGGATAAAAGTAGACTTGGGTAATTAGTTGTTATGATAGATAAAGGGTAAGATTATGTAAACCTTTGGAGTTTCTGCAGTTAATTGTTCATTACATTCTTGTTGGATAAAAGTAGACTTGGGTAATTAGTTGTTATAATAGATAATGGGTAAGATTATGAAAACCTTTGGAGTTTCTGCAGTTAATTGTTCGATGATCTGTATAAAGAAAAGTTATAATTTACAGTTATAAATTCGAAAGATTGGGTGCTCTAATAAACTCGGGCAATTTGCATTGGATTTGTTTCATTTGTTTTGATGGTAACTGTTTCCTTTTTAACCTAATGAATTTACTAGGCATTACTTCAGTTTTGAATGAGGGCTTTGTGACAATCCATCGGTACTACGAGGAAAGGAGGGATTCACTAGATGACCGCAGATATGAAGTGTGAATGATGAGCAATGGAACAATTATCCCATCATTTGATTCATGCAGCAGGGATCTATATCAACCCGTGTACTCTTATCCATGTGGTTTTAGATTAGATGCAAAGGCGATGGATGGATTCTTCCAATGTGTTTAGAGGATGGTGTTGACTCTAATTGAACATTCAGAAATTTCCAAACAAATGGAGATATATAGACTAACCACTGAGACATTTGGTTATGAAATGGCAATCCAATACAGGACCACTAGGATGCCAGGTATACCTTCAAGTACATTTTGTTTCAAACTTTTAAATTTCAATGTCTTTCCTTTCTATCTATTTGTTACTTGATGAAAATATAATAAGTTGTCTTTCCTTTTTTCTAATTGTTGTAGATGTTTGGTGGACAGGCTATGGCAAAAGAGTCCCAAACTTACAAACACTTGCCATTCTAGTGCTTAGTCAAACGTGTAGCTCTTCAACAACTTGTCTTGGGGGAAGATAAAATAAGGTTTATTTTATGTTTTTTCTTGTGTAATTCTTCACAAGGTTTACATTAATTCTTTTAGGGGTTTACATGATTTATTACATTAATATAAACTCCCATCGAAGGTACAAAACATTACAATAAGAATACCTTCCGAAGTTGAACAAGATCCAACATGAGCATTGTAGGATTCCTAGTAACTATATGCTTTTGTTTTGCTACATACACAGAGTCTTCTTCCAGTGTGGCAACATTCTGTAAGATGTTGATCCCCTTTCACCACAGCTTCAACTGTCTTCAATATGATCTTCATCATGTGTGGGCTCTTTTGTTCTCTCCTGAGTTGTCTAAGTCTTCTTTTCTGACCTATGACAATTTCTCTTGGCGGCTCTTCTACCTTCTTCGATGCCTGACTTTGGCCTTAGCTACCTTCTCTTCTCACTTTCTCAAACCTTCATCCTTCTTTCTTTATCACCCCCTTAAAAACAGGTTTGTTGGGGAAATGCAACACCTCCGTAAAAGTGATAAACACGCCCCCTTAATCAAGATCTCGAGAGATCTCTACTCTTCCTTTCAACTCGAGCTACGGCCCTTCACTTCTATATAGAAGTGAGTTTTGAGATCTATCCTTCCTAGGAATTCGAAACGTTTATATGAATCATAAGGGCCTTTGCATAAGCTTTCATAAAAAAAAAAATTCATTAAATCTCGATAGCTCCCTTGTGAAATGATGTGGACAAGAAAACAAAACCTTCTATAAAACTTTTTATTCCTTTGTAAAAAGATATATTCATGACGTCTCCCTTCATGAAGTATTCCCTTTTGAAAAAGCTAATTAATACCTTCAACCTTTTCCGGTGACTCTGATGCAGCCACTTACAGCCACAGCACACCTGAAACACTGAAGAAACATTACAGGAAATAAACAATCATATAGAACTGAAAACGAGAGCCGCTTGGAACCGGCATCTCTTTTTTTATTATTAACAATCTCCTGGGTATTATAAACCAGACCCCTTCATTACAGACGCCATCACCTTCACGCAGGAAGCACAGGCCATTTTTTATTTAAAACATAGAACCAAACAAAATCCAGCCTACTCTCTATAGTAGAAAACCCCTTTTTAACTCAGCAAATGCTCGCCACGCGTCATTCCCAGAGCCCTGGCAGCATGCAGATCGGATCCCTCAGATTACGGATCCTGTATCCCGCGCCAATTTCCTGTATCCCGCGCCAAGTTGTCATGCTCCGCATCATCCTCCTCATCTTTTAAAGTTTCAGAACCTCCTGGTTCTAGCTTGTTGGGTGCCATGTTTTGGCTGTGTTTAAACAGTTCTGATTCGGTGATCCAGGAATTGTAAGAGTCGGGCAGTCCTTCCCACTTCACTAGGTATAATTTATACGCTTGGGAGCGCGTTCCAGATAGTTTTGTGTCTATAACACGCTCAATTTGCTCACGCTTCTTCTTGGGCAAATGTCTGATCCAATTCTCTGCCTTTTCCTGGGAATCTTCAGCTATCTGCCTTGTGATGGTTTCTTCTCCAGCTTCTGTAGGTAATGAGTATAGGTCAGCCACGTTGAAGACAGGGCTGATGTCTAATTCCTCGGGCAAATCAAGGAGGTAGGCATTGTCATTAATCCTGCTCTTGATTTTACACGGACCGAATTTCCTCGGTTTCAGTTTGTTGTAAGTCCCTTTGGGATATCTTTTCTTGCTCAAGTGTACCATGACCAGATGTCTAATTCCTCGGGCAAATCAAGGAGGTAGGCATTGTCATTAATCCTGCTCTTGATTTTACACGGACCGAATTTCCTCGGTTTCAGTTTGTTGTAAGTCCCTTTGGGATATCTTTTCTTGCTCAAGTGTACCATGACCATCTCCCCATCCCAAAAGACTTTTCTTCTCCTATGGCGATTTGCTTCTTCCTTGTATCGACCTGTCATTGATATTAATTTCTGCTCCACTTCTTGATGTATCTCTTGAATATTCTCTATAAAATCCGTAGCCTCTCTGCTAACATTGGGATGTGTAGGCAATTCTGCTAGTTCCACAACCCCTTTAGGATTGGCTCCATAGACAATTTGAAACGTTGATTTACCAGTTGATCTGTTGATGCTGGAATTATAAGCAAACTCTGCTTGCGGTATGACTAGGTCCCATTGGCGAGGGTTGTCACCAATTAAACAACGCAACAGATTACCCAAACTCCTATTCACTACTTCGGTTTGGCCGTCCGTTTGGGGATGATACGCTGAACTGAATTGTAGCGTACTATCCAGTTTTTTCCACAAAACTCTCCAAAAGTGGCCTAGGAACCTTGTGTCTCGGTCACTCATAATAGTTTTTGGAAGTCCATGCAAGCGAACTACTTCCTTAAAGAACATTTGGGCTATTTGACTAGCATCATTTGTTTTCTTGCAAGGGAGGAAATGAGCCATTTTGGAAAATCTGTCCACCAATACGAACACAGAATCATGCCCCCTTTGAGTTCGTGGCAATCCCAAAACAAAATCCATGGAAATATCAGTCCATGGTTCCTTGGGAACCGGTAAAGGCATGTACAATCCCGTATTCTGCTTTACCCCTTTCGCTGTCTGACAAATCCTACAAGCAGCCACCATCCTGTTAACATCTTTTCTCATATTTGGCCAAAAGAACTTTCCATTGACTAGTTCATAAGTCTTGTCCCTTCCAAAGTGTCCAGCTAGCCCATTGGAATGCATTTCTCTTATAAGTTTGTTGCGTCTAGAACCACTGGGAATGCACAATAGGGAGCTTTTGAATAAGAAGCCATCCAGTAAACAGAAATCTGCAATTGAAGACATTTCAGTCGGATCCCGCCCATTCAGGATCATCAGAATTTTGGCAAAGTAAGGGTCTTCTGTGTACTCAGTTTTCATTTCTTCAAACCCAACTAGTGCATTGCTCATCACTACAAGCAGATGTCGCCTCCTACTCAAAGCATCTGCTACCACATTAGTTTTTCCACTCCTATGTTGCACAACAAAGGTATACGCCTGCAAAAAGGAAGCCCATTTAGCATGCTTGTGGGAGAGCTTATTCTGGGAGTTGATGTATTTCAAAGCTTGATTATCAGTCATCAGAATGAACTCTCTGTGCAAGAGGTAATGCCTCCAATATTTCAGGGCTTGAACAGCTGCGTAGAATTCTTTATCGTAGGTGCTGTACTTTTGTTTAGCTTCATTCAACTTCTCGCTAAAAAACGCTATGGGTCGTCCTTCTTGACTTAAAACCCCCCCAATGGCCAGCCGGGAA
>LPNX010654035.1:0-114203 GCA_001517045.1 Pseudotsuga menziesii | reverse complement strand
TAAAAGCCGATATCGACAAATCTTTTTGCCTTAAATTCTGGTATTCTTTGAAGAGTCTTTGTTGATAATCTGAGGGCATAAATTTAACATTGAGACGCTTCAACATCTTATACCGGAGGCCATTGACATATATGGCTGCTGCATGCTCATCATCTTCTTGCAGCCCCGTTCTAATCTGCAATTTCAAAAATTCTTCTGTAAAAGCCGATATCGACAAATCTTTTTGCCTTAAATTCTGGTATTCTTTGAAGAGTCTTTGTTGATAATCTGAGGGCATAAATTTAACATTGAGACGCTTCAACATCTTCGGCCATGACTTGATCTTCTCTTTCCCTTGTCTCTTCCTAGCATTCTGGAGGTTCTCCCACCACAGAGCTGCATGTGACTTCATCCTGGATGCAGCGATTTTGGTACTCCTTGGATCCATCTCTTCGATCCCTTCCATGTCAAAATATTTCTCCAGCTCTTGAATCCAATCCATGAACAAGTCTGGATTCAATTCACCCTTGAAATCTGGGACTTCAACCTTTACCCTGGTTCCTTGCTTGGTTATTGCTTCAATCAATCTCTCCATTGGGTTTACAATTCTGGGCCACTCACGAGGAACCTCTAGTTCCTCCTCGGATTCTTCGGGGGGCAATCTGGACTCGATAGTCTCTAATCTTCGGAGTAGTTCTTCCTCAATGGGTTCTCTCCGCCTGGCATTTATCCTGCCTCTTCTACCCCAGTTAAGACGGACTCCTCTCTGAGCCATCGTGTGCTCCGATACCAATCTGATGCAGCCACTTACAGCCACAGCACACCTGAAACACTGAAACACTGAAGAAACATTACAGGAAATAAACAATCATATAGAACTGAAAACGAGAGCCGCTTGGAACCGGCATCTCTTTTTTTATTATTAACAATCTCCTGGGTATTATAAACCAGACCCCTTCATTACAGACGCCATCACCTTCACGCAGGAAGCACAGGCCATTTTTTATTTAAAACATAGAACCAAACAAAATCCAGCCTACTCTCTACAGTAGAAAACCCCTTTTTAACTCAGCAAATGCTCACCACGCGTCATTCCCAGAGCCCTGGCAGCATGCAGATCGGATCCCTCAGATTACGGATCCTGTATCCCGCGCCAATTTCCTGTATCCCGCGCCAAGTTGTCATGCTCCGCATCAGACTCTTTTCCTCGTACGAATCGGTTTCTCCTTACAGGAGAGCGGATCAGTTACTTCAACAACGACGATGGAGGGCCACTTCTCTCTTCACGGCTTGCCTTTTCCTTCATGCAGATTGCTTTTACGAGGGTTCTCTTCACATACAAGCGATCGGTGCTCTTCTACTGCGCACTTTATCTTACAACAGCTACCTTTCTAAATGCTCGTGCGGCCTACAATTATTTGAGACGATGATTGATCTTTAGGCTTGGCTTTTAAACTAGCATTTCACTTTCAGGGCCGGCTGGCGGTTCTTCTCCACACGCAGATCAGCTCCTCTATTTCTCACGAACAAGGTTTTTCTCCGAACGGATTTTTTACTATGAGCATTCTTGACGGCAGATGGATCTTGCAATGCACGGATCACCATGGATCTCCACCCTTGACAGCTCGCACTTCATGCAGTCGGTGGTTTTCTTCACGATTTTATTCAGTGTGCGATTTATCTCTTTCTCCCGTGGTCGCGCCCTTCTCAACCCCACCAGCGACCAGATTGCTCTTTGGCAATACTCGTACCCACAACCGCACACTTGTGGTCGCGCCTTGATGACAAACAACTCAGTTTATGCATTGATAATCCCCTCTCTCCCCTTTCTTTAAAAGACGGTTAGGGAAAATACCTTTCTCTGGCTAGCTTATCTTCGGATATCTCTTAGCACAACTTCTTTTGAGTGGCAGATCTCTTCTCTTTGTTTTTCCTTTTTCTGAAAGGTTTTGTCTTTGATATGATACAATGTTTTTCAAAGAGTTTGGCCAGTGAACTCTGAGTGACAGATCTCTTTTCCTTTTTCTAAAAGGTTTTGCCCTTGATACAATACAGTGTTTTCCTAAAAAGTTTAGCCATGAATTCCCTGTGGCAGATCTCTTCTCTCTGCTTTTCCTTTTCCTAAAAAGTTTTGCCTTTGATATGATACAATGTTTTTCAAAGAAAAAGTTTAGCCTATGTCTAAATACACGATAGAAGCGAACAACACTTCATTATGTTTTATTATTCATTAACTGATTAGGACTCGCACAAAGCTAACAACTTCTTGTAATTACCATCCTTCAACAACATTCTCCAATATAAAAGCTTTCTACCTGATAAATGTACAATACTACAAAGATAACTTGTAAAATATAAGCTCTACCTGATAAATATACAACTTGTAAGATATAAGCTCTACCTGATAAATGTACAAGGATAACCTGTAAGATATAAGTTGGAGACATACAATATTTTTTTTGCTGTATGTTAGGAAACATTAGGAAGGAAGGAGACAAACAATATGTTTTTTTCAGTATATTAGGAAACCTGAGGAAGGATAACCATTAAGATATAAGCTCTACTGATAAAAGCTAAGCAAATGAACAATATGTTTTTTTGGCGGATATTTGGAAACATGAGGAGACATTGTGAGATATCAAGTTTTAACAAATATCTGTAAACTTACATAACTGTAAAAAATGTATTTTTATACTTTTACAATAATAATAAAAAATCATGAAAAAAATAGATCTCAGTTGGTTTTATTAACCATTGCATTTTATAAAAACTACCTCAATTTAAGAAACTGCAAAAAAAAATCAATTAACTTATTAATATCAAGTTTATATAAAACAATATTTAATTTTTAAATTAAAAATATTTTTAGTTTTTTTACATAAATACGATATCCAACTATTTATATAGTGATGATTTTTAGAATAATTTGTGACAACACTCCTTCAACAAACTTGGCTGTAAAAACAATTGCAATCATATGTGACAATCTCCTCCAACAAGCTAGGCTGTAAAAACAACAGCATGTATACGATGACAAGTCATTACATAATAAGCACATCGACCTAAGTCTGCCAAACACTCCACAAAAACTCCCCGATTTAGTCTTCAAGATCCGACTGGGACCACGAGTTAGCCCAACACAGTGTGTAACACTGTGTACATGGTTACTAGACTCCACTTTACATCTACACCCCACAGAAAGTCCTTAACTTTGTCTAAGGCGCTGCAGGCTGCATTTCACACATAGATTGAAATTGTGTTCAACACTATCCAACCTTTCAACTACAATCCATCTCTTTAACTGAACATCACACATAGCATAATATAGAAGTGTCAAAAACCTCCAAGAGGGGTAACACTATCCAACCTTTCAACTACAATCCATCTCTTTAATTGACCATCACACACAGCATAATATAGAAGAGTCAAAAGCCTCGAAGAGGGGTGCTCATTAGCCATTAATTTTTATGAAATCACACTTTGTAAATAAAGGTAAGAGTTCAAATCACCCCAATAAAAAGGCTTTTAACTTAGTTTTCAAGGGAATGTATACTACATTTTCATTGAAATTGTGTTTAACTTAGTTTTCAAGGAGATGTAGACTGCATTTATATTGAAATTGTGTTTAACAATATCA
This sequence comes from Pseudotsuga menziesii, assembly GCA_001517045.1. Taxonomy (NCBI): domain Eukaryota; kingdom Viridiplantae; phylum Streptophyta; class Pinopsida; order Pinales; family Pinaceae; genus Pseudotsuga; species Pseudotsuga menziesii. The sequence goes on along the minus strand of LPNX010654035.1, from coordinate 110,587 downwards.
TGAATTCAAATTACCCTAACTTACCCATACCCTTGCTTAACACAACTCAAAAGCTTGAGCCTTGAGAAGATGATGGTTGAGATGCTTTAAAACAACTGATACAACTAGATTTTAATCTAGCTGATACCCACCCAGAGGAAAGAAAACCGCTTGTGATAAAAGTAGAAAGAAAACTCTGGGTGGAAGAAACAACGAAGAGGGTACACAAAAGTGGCGTTTAGAGGGAAGACAGTATAGACCGAAAGACTCAAATAGAAGGTCAAACCTGTAATTGATAATCCTAAAGCCATTCATCTAGGACAAGACGAATCACATTGAACTTGAAATCTTCATTTGGAGAGACGAGTTAAAAATACTGTTAAGAAGAAATTACAGCCATTCTTCATTCTTCCACTAATGTGATCAGAAGGTCCATTAATAACAAAAATGCCCAGCTCTACTGAAACTGACAATAATGGTTAAAGAAAGGGTTACATGTGAGATGCACTTCCAGTGTTTGCAAGACCAGTTACAGCATATAGGTGATTAATTACAGCTCAGTTGCTCACAGTACGTGACAAGAAGCTATGTACTATAAAATTCATATTGTTGTGATGGAAAGTTTCAATGAGACTTAGCTGTAAAGATTTAGACACATTTCCATTGGTTGGTAGCTTCAGGGCATGCATTTGAAATCATTCATTAATATCGTAGAATAGTTTTACGCTTAAACAAAGGTCCTGCCGTGCACCGGCCATACTAAATTCTACATAATCTCTATTTATCATGAAAAATGGTGCAGTTTTCTCTTTTTATGTGTGTCAAAGCTAGCTCACAGATTTAAAGTTAAATTGCGTAAGTTATTAAAGGCCAAGGTTACTACGTTTGATTTAGATGAGCATATTTAACCGAAAGACGATAAGCTTATTACCTTCTGATTATCAACTATTCAAAGAAATATTTACTCTAGCTAAACCCAATTCACTTGCCTCGCAAAGAGTTGTCCTAACTTTATCCCATATACCTATTCTTGTGTCAATTTTACTATGATCCAAAACAAACCAGAAAATCCATGCAACTGTAAGAAATCATCATGCTTCAAATCAAATAACACCATGTACATATACTGCGAATGAAGAAAACTCCAACCTGTCAACGCGAGCTAAGCTATTCCTGACTGCTGAACAAAGCTTCGCACTGACTGTAATAAACATCTGGCGTAAATGCCTTCCATCCTCCACTTTTTGTCGTGTGCAGCTTCTCTCATTCCTTCTTTCCATTCCTTGAATTTCACCGGTCTGGTCATAAAAGAGACCATGCAAAGCAGCTTTAGATTGTTGCTCTTTCTGAAGCAATCTCATTGTTAGTACAGTTGTCTTCCCAGTTCCAGACCGCCCAAGAATAAACAAACTCCTTGGAAACCGGACTATTTGTGATTCTTCGTCATTGACCTCAAACTGAAGGCCAATCTCTGATCCATCCCTGGCTGTAAGCAGTTGATTGGAGATGCCAGAAGACAGAGAATAGAATTTCATCAGTAATAAACTTTCTTCAACTCTTGCATGTTCCAGAGTAAATTCCTCGCTTTCAGAAGGGTTGCATTGGGAAATCTCAGGCACTTCTGATTGCTTTGAAGATCTATGCCATACAAAGTCACGATCATCTTCCCATATACATGGAAGTGTTCGGTTATGTTCTCTGCAACAAGAAAGATTTGAGATATCCACAATTAAAATATTTACTGAACCAGAAAAATATGTAATCCGTTTTCCCCAACCTATTTTACGCATAAGAACAACGTAAATACATAAGTCATTCTTCCATGATCCATCTCGTCTGAAGTGTTATCTTAAAAGCTTGTATTAACGGGCATTGTTATTTCACATTTCATAAAATAAATCTTATAATCAAGAAATTTAACAGCCTTCTACGTCACAATCTATTTTCGTCGGTTAATAAAACGTTATAAGCGTATGCAGAAATTTATATATTATTTATACACACACTTTATCAAAACCAATTAATGAAAAAATGCATCATACCTGTCCAAACGCTTTGCTTTGCAACGTTCAATATACATGGGTGTATATGTTAAGAAAATGTTCTCCAAACGTTTTCTGAAACTAGGAAGATCTTCCAGCCTTAGAACATTCCATATTTTCAGTACTTGCACAATTTCTCTCCCTCTCTGCACATCAGTGGTCCACACTAAATATAGACCAGAAATTGGATATTCGTTTACAAGAACTTCATCAGCGTGACCACTATCTTTTCTCGTTTGGCGCCAACCATTAGCAATATTCAATATTGTGTTTATGACTCGCTGCCGCACAGGCACACCCCTTATTTTTGTGAATGATTCCTTGAACTCATTGCTGAATAAAACCTGCTCGTGCATAACTCCAAAAACAAGATCAGTTTTAAAGACATTCAAAAAATGTCTTCAATTAGAAGAACAGAATCGTGACAGTTGCTTTTAGAAGAAACGTTACTTGTTTTGCTCTTAAAGAATCATGACTTCATAAATTTTCTTTTGGCTTTTGCCAATGTCTTATTTACATTGTCTATCAGCAAACTGAATCCACATTAGTCGAGAAAATAAACATTTGTATTAGAGCCGGTCTGCTACAGGTATTTGAAAATGAATTCCTCTCCTTAGAGGAAGGCTATAGCAACACAATATTGCCTGTGATATTATTGCAACTTCTTATAGCTGGAAACTATGGAGGAAGGCGTATCGCTCACGTAAAGGTGAAGACTTCCAAGACAAATGGAGGGGTGAGCTCTTTAGGATCACAAGATGATAATTGGTTAGTCACAAGATGATAACTGGAGCTAACTACCATATGTCCATTGAAAAGGGATCTACTAGGTTTTGACTCTTGAGAGGGATCAAATTTCCAGTTGGAAGCAGTTTCTTAGAATGGAAAAATTGAAGAAATGTATAATGAAATGTTTATAGTTTTAATTTATCTAAATTTGTATAGTTTTATACATGTTGTTTTAAATATTTTAAATCTAATTTGACTCTAAATGTAAATTTTTTATATCTTATTATTTTTTATAACCTCTCTAAGATGAGTACCTTAAGAATTACACCTCCCTTCTACTAAGATGTAGAATGTCCCTCTTCAACACAATAACTTAATAAACAAATGAAATAATTTGGATTTCAAAAGTATTTGAAAAAAAAAAAAATCAAATGAAACACCATTAAACTTGACTTCATGTCCAATTTATTATATTCATGTTTTGTTTATCTCACGTACTTAATGTAAAATGTCATTGGTTTGAGTGAACCAAAGTTTGATGGCCCAATGTAAAAAGGCATTCCCTTGATTGATTCAGTTAAAGTTGATGGCTCGCCTTCCACCCCGAAACTATCAATTTCAATTTTGTACTCTCACATATATCTAATAAAATGTCCGCCAAAGTTGATATCTCAACTACCACCACCCCAAGAAAAAACTACATCCACCAATTTTGCACTCTTACATAAATCTAATGAAATATAGAATCCTGTAGTTTCTCCTACTCTCCTACATAGATGAGTAGGAATGGTTGGCCTTCACTCCGGAGGTGTTTTAGAGGTAGCTTGGTGCTTTTAACAAATTTTGTGGTTTTTAGCAGTTAATACTCAATCTTGGAGAAACCAAAATTACGATCTTTAACACAGCCACAAAGGTCCTCTATGTATCATTTTTGCTTTCAAGGGCACAACCTGAGAAAATTACCACCTCTTATACTTGGGAGTCCAATTTACAGATCCAACCTTCATTATGAAACATGCACTCTTCCGGCAATTTGTAAAAGGTTTGTCTCATTAACCATGCTTGAGAGACAATGCTCTAAAATTCATTTGAAGGGCACATTGCAGCTAAGGCGAAGCTCTCATTTCAAAGATCTACCTTCTAATATGAACCTCTTCGGACCTTATCAAGTATTCTACTTCATATGGATTAGAGAAGTGAGGTCCTATCCTCCATCATATAGAATGGTCTCACGTTGAAAAGGTCCAAGCTATCTTGCTCCACCATCTTATTCAATGCAAAATTGTTGGTCTCCTACAAACATATTTGGTGCATACCCCCTTTACCCTTGTTGTCCGCCGATTGCACCCCAGCAACAAAAATCTAATGAAAGCTGTCTCTTCACTTAGGAAAGTGGGAGAGGTGTGACTTTAAGGGCAAGCACAGATCTAGGTACTGTCACCTACTCCTAGCTCCTCCATTTAGGCTAAGTCCTAACGAAGTTGTTATCCACTTTTTTGTACCATAGTTGAGTTACCTAAGGAGCCGTCGATTGACAGACATGTTCAAAGTCTGATTCCAGTGTATCAGTTGATCCGTCTTCATGTCTAGCCAATACTGGCTAGTCAGTTTTTCATTTGAATAATTTTGACCATGGCCCCGCGGGGTTTGTAATAAAATGTGCTAATAGGGTATTTTTGAGTGGTTCGGTCTCCTGAGACGTAGAATCTCAAATAAGATATTCCAGGGAGTTTTTTGCCCCTGACAATTATGCTTTGCCTTCAGCCGAATATAATTGACGAGGTTTTCTCCCGCTTCCTCCAAAGCTGGAATGCCCGATGTTGAATTCTGGACCTTGTGGGGTTATTAGAGCCCAACTGAGTGTTATAAACCTACCAAGCATTATTTCGGTAGAGCATAGTCATGTCCTAAGTCATCTGGACATACAAAAAAATTTCAAAAAAATCTTTTTCGAACGAGAAAAAAAATTTAAAATTTTTATTTTTTAATTACTTTTCCCAAGTTTTTTGGGCTAATTTTTCCATAAATTAAATGGAAAAAACCCGTTTGTAATAAATCGGTCATCCGGACTCCAAATTCAGTGATTGAAGGCTCTAACCTTAAACCAAAAAACATTCTTGATCGACCAGATAGTCAAAACCAACTTTCAGATCATTGTTAAGATATTTAGACACTTTGGAGTTAGTTAAAATTAACTTGTGTAATATATCCGTTAGGTAAACGTGTATTTATTTCGTATGCGTTAGTATGCATTTGTAAATTTTCTAATCCGACAGTCACGATATGTTCTAGAGAAAGAGTGATCCGACGGTTCAACTTCTCTTAGATCATACCTACCATTGATCCGTGGCTTAACACCCAATTGGTCTATGATCTCTATTTAAAGAGCATAGAGGGTCCTTGGCTAGTTGATCGATTATGAGAAGCTCATATGTAACTTTCTTTCTTTTGCATAATAAATTGCTCCAAGTAGCTATTTGGCTGGGGTCGTGGACTGTTTCCCTCTCGAGGGTTTTACCCACGTGACAAACATCGGTGTGTTCATCTGTGATCTATTTGTGTGAAGCGGTTGCTGAATGTGTTCGGTCTTTTGGGAGTACCTTGTGTACCCAAAAATGGTATCAAAGCTTTTATGAAGAGTCGCTTTCGGTTTCGATCAAGATCTGGAACCGGTGTTGCTGAAACTTTGAAAGGGTTCTTCATTCTGGATTTTCTGTGCATTTGTGGCCTATGGGAGCTGTTCCACTACATCCGAAGCGTCGTTTCCATTTGAAATCAATCTTCGTTTCACCGAAAATCGTTTCCGTTTGCTCCAGAAACACCCATTTCGACAAATCTGAAGGTATAATGTTACAGTGAGGGATTTGTTTTTTTTAAATCTCTCATATTTTATCAGTTTGTTATTAGATCTTTTCTGTTTTAGTCTCGGATTGTTGTCTTCCCTGACTGCGTATGCTCTTTGCCGTGCACCTTGCGTGATCGCAGTGAATCAGAAACAATAAAAGAAAGTTTTTTTTTCTTGTCTTCTCGGCTACGTATGCTCTTTGTCGTGCACCTTGTGCAATCTCGGCAAATCAGAAACAGCGAGAAAACTTAAAAACATAGACTTTCCAGGTAAGCTAACCAAGATCTAACCCAATTGTGTGGAAAAAGTTTTTTTTGTTTTTGTTTTTCGGTTTTTTTGTGATTTGCAGGAAAAGAAAGCAAGTACACAGAACGAGATAGAAGAATACCCCAAAAAAACAACTCTTTCCTTTTTCCATTATTTTATGTACCCATTTTAAACTTCGCTGACTTGGTCCAAAGTTGTTTTATTACTTAATAGGTCTTGAGTTCAAGTCTTATTAAGCTACTTTTTAGTACATGCAATTTCTATTTTCAAGTTATTTTATTGTAAAAGTACATCTCACATAAATAAAATAAAATAAAAGTGAGTCACTTAAGTATTTTAATTTATTGTCGCACTATTTAAAAGTCACATTATTGTAAAAGTGAATATCAATATTCTACAAAAGTGATTCATTTCAAAGCAACTTTATTGTAAAAGTGATTGTCAAAGGTTGATCTTGGGAAGAGAGGGCTTCTTTTTTAGTTGGTCAAGTTAATATCTGCCACGTCACTATTGGGGTCATCTTCAACATTTTCTTTGATCAAGCATAACTTCATCATCCAGAATCAGTTTTAAGTGTAGTTTTTTTTAAAACCGCATATTTTTTCGAGCTCTTTACATCCAGACAGTTAGTTTCTGTTCTTTCCGCCATTATTTTATAGTATGGCCGCCCCTTGTGATATTATACTTACAAGTTATAATTATTTCTCATGGAAATCTCGTATGGAGGATGTTTTGTGAAGTAAGAGACTTTTCAGGATAACCTCAGGGAAAGAAACAGGACCCACTGATGATGATAAAAAAATTAAATGAGCAAATAGATGTGATGAAGCTCGTGGATTGATTGGGATGTCAATCTCTACTGATTTGGGATTCCACATATCTAGAATTAATGAACCTAATCTCGCTTGGGAAAAGTTGGAATCTGTGTTTGGTATACACAATGAAATTCGGGGTCATCAACTTGAGAATGAGTTGCTTTCCTTGAATCCAAATGATTTTTCATGCATTCAATACTATTTATCTAAGTATAAAACTCTTAGACTATTATGTGCAGAATGGAAGATTAAGAAAGAAGACAAACAATGTATTTATCATATTCTTTCAAAACTTGGATCTGCATATTCTGTTTTTGTATCTACATTCTACTCCATGAAAGAAGCATTGACTGCAGCTAGCTATCAAGACCCTAGCCTTGAATCATTTTGTGATTCTTTAATTAGAGAACAAGATAAGCTCATTCATCTTGGAATAATTAACAATGCAGATACATCTAGGAAAACCTTATTATCCCAAGAGAAAGAAAAGTCTAAGCCTCCCAAGAAACAGAATTTTCGCAATAATAAGTGAAAAGGAGTTGATCTGAAAGTTGGTTTTGAAAAGCATTGCAGCTTAAAAGTGAAAAGTGCATATTTGTTGGATATTCTGAAGATGTAAAAGGTTATAGACTTCTTCAGCCACATTCTCATGATATAATCATTAAAAAAGATATTAAATTAGATGAAAATCTCTTGGCCTGCGAGCCTAACTTGGCGGGTGTGCCATCTTTGGCCTGTGAGCCTGATTCGGGGATTGTGCCTTCTTATTCTTCTTCTTCCAGCTTCCTTGACAGGTTTCCAACTCCAGTTTCTGATGATGACAGTGAAGATAAAAATCCACCTCCGCCTGCTCATGTTCCTCCAATGGCACCAGCACCAATACTTCCTCGATGGGTCCGTTCAACATGTGAAGCAGCTGGTGATCTTACCGATGATCCTAGAGATCAACGTCGAACACGTTCTCAGTTTCAGCGAACCTCTTCTCTTTTGGCTCAAGTTTTTGCGAATCATGATCCAAAAACTTTTCCAGAAGTTTCAGGAAATCCAAAGTGGGATGCACCTATGGATGAAGAATATCGTTCCTTAATGGCGAACGATACTTGGGATCTTGTTCATCTTCCAACAAGAAGAAAACTTGTCGGATGTAAATGGGTCTACAGAACTAAGTATGCATCAGATGGAAGTGTTGAAAAACTTAAGACAAGGTTAGTTGCCAAAGGTTTTTCCCAAGTTGAAGGGATTGACTACAATGAAACCTTTGCCCCTGTAGCAAAAATGAACTCCATCTGCCTTGTTATTTCCCTTGTAGCCTTACATAACTGGGAAGTCCATCATATAGATGTCAAGTCTGCCTTCTTACATGGTGATTTACATGAGGAAATTTACATGGAACAACCTCCTGGATATGTTCAGAATAACTCTAGCCTTGTTTGTCCTCTTAAGAAATCCTTATATGGCCTTAAGCAAGCTCCTAGAGCTTGGTATGCCAAAATGGATAGCTTTCTCCTTAACACTGGTTTTTCTAAATGTCATTCTGACCCCAATGTCTATACCAAGAAAATAGGAAACCATCTCATCATACTTGTTCTTTATGTTGATGATCTTATCCTTACTGGTAGTGAACCTAAACTTATAACCCGTGTGAAATCCAGTCTTAAGCGAAATTTTGAAATGTCAGACTTAGGACATTTGCATTATTTTCTTGGTCTCCAAGTCTTGCAAACCAAAGAAAGAATCTTTCTTTCCTAGTCTACGTATGCTTGTGACCTTTTTCATCGCTTCCACATGGAAGATTGTAAGCCAGCCCCTTCTCCCTTCCAGTCCAGAATCAAACTTTCTGCCACTTGTACTTCCCCTGAAGAAGATGCCACCTTGTATCGTTTGCTTATTGGTAGTCTTTTATACTTGACTCATTCCCATCCTAACCTTTCTTTTGCCGTTGGTCGTGTTGCCCGTTATATGCAAACTCCTCATGAAAGTCACTGGAAAGCAACAAAAAGAATACTTCGATATATTCGAGGTACAGTTCAGTTTGGGATTCATTACAGTACAAGAGGGAAACCTTTGTTGGTTGGTTTCACTGATTCATATTGGGTCGGCAATCCTGATGATCGAAAGTCTACTGCAAGTTATGTTTTCAGTCTGAAATCTGGACCTGTCACTTGTGCTTGTAAGAAACAACAAGCTCTTGCTCTTTCTTCAGCAGAAGCAGAATATCGAGCCGCAGTTAATCCCAGTCAGGAAGCTTTACGGCTTTGACAGATCCTTTCAGAGTTTGGATTCGAGCAGCAGCAGCCTACTCCACTTTGGTGCGACAATCAAAGTGCCATCAAGCTTGCCAAAGATCCAGTTCTACATCAGCGCAGCAAACACATTGAGCTACACATGCACTTTATCAGAAATCTTGTTCATGATCGTGTTATTGAAGTGCTCTATTTCCCTACAGATGATCAAGTTGCAGACATCTTCACCAAATCTCTTACAGAAGCGAAGTTTTCTAAACTGCAGTCTATGTTAGGAGTTCAGAAATGTGTCCTTAAGGGGGGATCGGCTCTAATCCCTCCTTCCTTCTCCTAATAGTCTCACTTTTGTAAATCCTTCAATCCTATCCCAAGTTGTTCCTAAGGAGGGATGTTAGGATATTTAGACACTTAAGAGTTAGTTAAGATCAACTTGTGTAATATATCCGTTAGGTAAAAGTGTGTTTCTTTAGTATGCATTAGTATGCATTTGTAAATTTTCTTATCCAACGGTCACGATATGTTCTAGACATAGAGTGATCCGACGCTTCAACTTCTCTTAGATCATACCTACCATTGATCCGTGGCTTAACACCCGATTGGTCCATGATCTCTATTTAAAGAGCATAGAGGGTCCTTGGCTAGTTGATCGATTATGAGTAGCTTATATATAACTTTCTTTCTTTTGCATAATAAATTGCTCCAAATAACTATTTCGCTGGGGCCGTGGACTGTTTCCCTCTTGAGGGTTTTAACCACGGGACAAACATCGGTGTGTTGATCTGTGATCTATTTGTGTGAAGCGATTGTTGAAGGTGTTCGGTCTTTTGGAAGTACCTTGTGTACCCGAACAATCATCGATCGGACACAATGCATTTTTTCTCAAAAAGTCAGTTTTGAGGAAAAAAGTAAATTTTTATTAAAAATTGATTATTTTGGAGAAAAATAAAACTCTCCAAATTAATCCAAATTCAACGAAATAAAAGGCTAAATGACATCTCATGGGGTATTTATGATATTTGGAGTTGTCATAACTCAGCTTCAGTCAGCATTAAGTGAACAATTAATTTATTATCAGTTAGCCGCTTTGTCATCTCCAGCTAAAACTGAGATGGAGAGCATTCATTGGTCCGGTGATTTAATCGAGGTGAAGACTAAGGCTTGCACCATCAGTGGCCTTCCGAAACCTAGCAAGGACTTCTGCCAAACCTAAAAGGTGGTTTACCTACATCACCAGACACCTCCTTCAGAGCTCACACCCCTCCTCAGCCTGGTTGCACTTTCCACACGTGTGGGCTCAATCGATGGTTGATTTCAATAGCTAGGGTTGGAGTGGGGGCACCTTGCCTAGGTGGAGGCCTCCCCTCACTCCTAGCTCTTGATTTTTAGGTTTGGGTTCTTCGTTTGGTGGCTAGGCTGGTTAGGTTATGATGTTTGGTTTTAGGGTTTTAGCACTCTCTCATTGTATAAATAGAGGCTCTTTCAGCTCTATCAGAGTGGATGATTGATGCAAAGAACCTTTGCTAAATTATTATAATACTTGTTGCTCTTATGCAACCATTTTGAATAAAGAAAGGCTTTGGAGGCTCACGTGGTGTGGATTCTGGATTCATGTGCTGTGATTAATGAGGTGATACAATTTTAATTTCTCCTTTGTTTGCTAATCTGTGGGTATTTATAAATGCTTTAGAGAGCTTATATAAGCACATAAGAGTAGATATTTGTAGTTTCAAGTTATCTACTTACTTATTTACTTTCGGAAATCTATAAGAGCATTGTCTTATTCAGTTATATCTCATGCTTTTTTTATTCAAATTAGTAAATAGTAGATGTTCTAATCCCTCTTTTTGGCAAGCATACAAGTATTTTGATTGCAGATCACTCCATTGCACCGAGTAAAAAGTTGAGCTAAGTTGCATCTCCTTTTCTCAGAGTCAAGCACAAGTTTCTAGCAGCTGCATACTGATTGAGATCCAGGTGGCCTCAAAGATTCAAAAATCCAAGTGGTTCCATCTCTTATATTCACCGCCAAAAACAAAATCTTTCATTACCTTTATATTTGCAAGTAGTATCTTGATCTATAAAATAAATCTTTTGCATCTACTTGCTTCCATTTCTAGATCTGGGAAGTGTTCTTTCTCTTAGATCTAGTTAGTATTTGAAGCAGCACAAGGTTCCTATATTTTGCTCAAATGCTAAGTGTATTTTTGTAGTATATTCCATTGTTTAACCCATCATTTTGCAGGTAAATAGCTCACTGGTTTTTTCTCTCTCTATGACAAGGTTAAGCGAGAAAACCTATAATAAATCAAAAAAATAAGCTGCAAAAAACCTCCCTTCTTCCTCACCATACTCCCCTTTTACAGGTTACTTTGTTTTGCGCTTTATTATCTCTTCTTCATCACTGCCACGTTTTTTCTCTCATTTACCACCTTATTTCTTCATTTTGGACAGCCCTAGTGTGCCCTAGTCTTGTTTCTTTTCTTGCCTCTTTTTGCCCTAGTTTTTGGGCCCTCTTCAACCTTGTTATTGGCATTTTCTTCCACTTTTTGTTCGCTGTCCTGTTTTGTAATTTTTATGACAGCCATTTGTTTTCTCTTTCTCTGCCCCGTTTTCTTCAATTTCTGTCATCTTTTAGCTTCATAGTTGGCTTCCCTATTCCTCCCTTTCTTTGGTTTTGACCCTCTCTTGTTTTCTCGCCTTCTTTCTCTCATCTTCTTTTGTTTCAGCGTTTTTTTCCTTTGCTCTTTTGGCTCTCTTTCAAACTTCTTCTATTTTCCCTTTTCACGGGTTTCAAAAAGATCTCCAAGTAAAAGTAAAAGCACTCTCCTTTTTACACAAGTCCGAATATCAGTGGAGTTGTTTTGCTTTCTTTTGAAAAGTCCTTTCAAGGATTAAAATCCTTAAGGCACATTGTATAAATTTTAATAAAGATCTTGTGTTTAAGTGGGGTTTTTAAGTCCCCACTCTCATCCTCCCCCATTTGAAGAGGCTTGTGTTGTGTCTACTTGTGTATGCTTAGGTTAGATTCGCTTGTCTTCATCATTATTTGCATCTTATTCTTAGAATATTAATTGTTAATACATCACTTCTAATTCTTTAATTAAGTTGATTACTCTTTCAAATTGTTTATCTTTCTAAGTAAATCAACTGCTTAAATCTCTTGAATCACACCATAAGGTGGATCAAGAGTGCTCTCTATCGAATAGTTTAACAACTCATCTTTGCTTCTTGTTCACATTTGTTTAATCAATTAACTCTTAAGTAAGACTCTTGAACTTGCAGAAACACAAATCAAAAGCAGTATCTATCGAGGAGCATCTTAGCACTTGCATCATCCTTCAATTAGTCTCATATAGATTAGATAAGACTCTTGAACCTTCGTCGTAAGACAAGGTCAAGAGCACTCTCTGTCGAAGAGTCTAATTAATTAACGTAATAAAACCTTCAACACACATACCCCTTGAATTAATTAACTCCCTTCCCTCCTTGCCGAAGTATGCTCTGACCGATCCCAGATCGGAATACCCAGAAACAGCACTGGATCTTTAAACCCTACAAGAGTAATTTAATAATACTTAAACACCCGTAACCAACGCATCGACGTTGTAGGGATTCTTCCAAAGTACTTCCTAGTAGAGGCGCCAAAACTTTCCACTCTCTTAGATTCTCGACTAGCTGGTCAATCTTGGCGATACCAGCCTGGGATACTGGGGGGGCCCGACGTGTCTTCAACGGAGGGAACTTAGAAGAGTCTCCCGGCTTTGACAAACCTTTGTTGACACCCTATGCAAGACCACTATTAAAAACTCTTAAAATCTACCAAGAGCACTTGCAAAACCTAATACTCACTAGCTTAATTCTTAGACTTTATTTCACGCATTTATTTTGACTCCATAAGGCACTGGTCCTTTGTTATATTTGATTAATTTTCTATCTTGATCAACTGTCTATGGTCCATTTCAATTGATTATATTTGAATGCTTAAGTTATAAGTCTGGAATCTTTGCTTATCTGTGTGATCTCTTGTTAGCAACGTGGATTGCTTTGATTAATCATCATCCCCTTAATATTAATCATTTTAAATCACAAATAACTCTTAAAATAACACCCATCTACATCCAAAATATAAAACTTAACTTAAACATTGAGCCATAGAAAACTCTTTGTTAGGGACTACCCCCCTTGGCTTCGTTAAGAGTTAGCCTAAACAGAGGAGCTAGGAGTAGGTGACAGTACCTAGCTCTGTACTTGCCCCCAAGGTCACACCTCTCCCACTTTCCTAAGTGAGGAGACATCTTTCGGAAGATTTCTGCTGTTGGTGTGCAATCGACGGACAACAGAAGCCAAGGGGGGTAGTCTCTACAAAGAGTTTACTAAGGCTCTTAAGGTTGTTAAAGTGCTTTTAGGTTACAGATGCGGATGGGTGTTGTTTAGGAGTTTAATGTAAATTAGAAGTGTTTGTTTATTAAGAGAATGATGATTAATCAGAAGCAATCCACGTTGCTAACAAGAGATTATACAGATAAGCAAATATTCCAGACTAAGCATTCAGATATAACAATTGAAATGAACCATAGACAGTTGATCAATATAGAAAATTACTCAGATATAACAAAGGACCAGTGCCTTATGGAGTCAAATAAATGCGTGAATAAAAGTCTAGGAATTAAGCTAGTGAGTATTAGATTTTGCGAGTGCTCTTGGTAGGTTTTAAAAGTTTTTAATGGTGGTCTTGCTTAAGGTAGCTGGATATCCTAACCAAAAATACCTTCAGTGGCTCCGTTCGAAGACATGACGAACATGTCTAGGGTCACAGTTAAGTGTTCAATAACTTAAGTAACTGTGCCCAGATCGGGTTGCCCAGCGCCCACACTTGGAATTTTCCCACATGCCTCGGTATTTAAATGAAACAATGCCGGTGCGTTGGTTATAAAGTAAAGTTTTAACTAAGTTACTCTTGTGCGAACTTAGCAAGTCCGTCCACCGTTCTGAGTACGAGCCCAACCCGAAAATCGGCAGAGCATACTAGATGAGGGATGATCAACGAAGTTAATTAATTATGGGGTGTGTGTGTTGAAGCTTTTATTGGATAAATTGATTAAACTCTCCGACAGAGAGCGCTCTTGACCTTGTCTTATGACGAAGATTCAAGAGTCTTATCTAATCTAGATGAGACTAATGCAAGGATGATGGAATGCTAAAGATGCTCTCCGATAGAGAGTGCTCTTGACTTGTGTTTCTACAAGTTCAAGAGTCTTACTTAAGAATTGATTAAACAAGCACAACAATTAAGATGAAGATGGTTTTTTAAACTCTCCAACAGAGAGCACTCTTGATCCACTTTACGGTGAGATTCAAGAGATTTTGGTTCTTTTTATGATTTGACAATTATATAGAAAGATGCCAAAATGTAATAATCAATCTAGCAATTAGTGTTTATACTAAGGAACAACTAGCAATTAATGGAAATGAAAACTAAGTCTAATCAAAGAACCAAGCTAAGTACTTAAAGTTGAAACTACATTAATAAAACCTGAAAAGTAACACAAGACACACTTCCCCCAAAATAGGGGAAATAGAAAAAAAAAGGAGACTTGCTCCCAGTAGCCATTTTTTATTAGTTTTTTACAATGATCATGGTGACTTGTTCTTTGCTTCTTTGAAGAACAAGGAAAGAAGAGGATGAAAGAAGAGGGAGAGAGTCTTTTTGTTCTTTTGCACTTCTTGTTTGTTTGTGGCCTTTGGGCTCTCCTTCACCTGCCTGAAACTAAGAGCTCTAGACACACACTTGTTATGATATTAGTTGATAAAAACAATTTGAACTTAAATCTACAAACTAGATAAAAACAACTATCCAAACTTACCCAAAAGAAGGAAAAAAAGATGAATGAAAAAGGCAAGGCAAGAGAGGTGGAAGAGGGTTGAAGAGAGGACAAAAGGCAAGTCAAAGAAGGCTGGAAACTAAGGGAAGAAGAGGGTAGCAAATCAAAGAAAAAAGGTTGCAAATGAGGGTGAAAAAGGCTGAAAGTATTGCCCAAAAGATGGCCACGAAAGAGGACGAAAGAGGGCTGTCCAAAATGTAAAAAAGTGGAAAAAAGTGGACAGCAAAGAATAGGAAAGAAAGGCTGCAATAAAAAGGCCAAAAAGGCTGCAAAATACAAACAGGGCAGCCAACCGGGGCAAAGGCTTAGTGAATGAATGTTCACTTGAGCCCAAACCGTGCCCTAACCCAAGAAAATAAAGATTTTATGAAATTTTGAAAGATAAATAATATGAAAGTAAACACTCAAACCTGTGGTACATTGATGGCGTTTGGATTCTTTTGAAGCTTGAAAATCCGGAAGTTTCCATGGCTTCGAGAGGAGAGGATGCACCTAAGCTCAAACTCCTACTCGCTTTAATGAGATAACCTGCACAATTTCAACTCAACACTTGCAAACAATGGATTAGAACATGTATGTTTGGTAAATAAAAATATAAAGAGCATATCATATAACTGAATAATCAATGCTACTTCTAACTCATAAGAACAAACCATAAAAGATTAAGTTGGAACATCAAATAATCAATCTTACGTGCTTATAGAAGCCTTTTAAAGCATGAGCTATTATCCAATCCTAAGTAAGAAAAGAAAGAAATTGAAACATTTCACCTCATTCGCCAAGTATTCATCCACATTAGCAAACCATGTATGCCTCCAAAGCCTTAAAATTTTATTTCACGGTTGCAAAAGCAACAAGCATTACAGAGTTTGGACAGAGTTTCTCTATACAAAAATCCACCCGAATAGAGCTAAAGGAGCCTCTATTTATACAATGAGAGAGTGCTAAAACCCTAAAACCAAAAATCCAAACCTAACCGGCCTGGCCACCTAACAGAGAAGCCAAACCTAAAACGGAGAGCTGGGAGTGAGGGGAGGCCTCCACCCAGGCACGGCGCCCCAACACCAACCCTGAACAACCAAAACAAGCCACAAATGAGCTCACACGTGTGGAAGGCGCCTTCAGGAGAGAGAGGGGCATGAATGGTTGAAGGAGGCGTCTGGATGTTGGTAAACCATCTCTTTAGGTCTGGATGCAGTCTCTGCTAGGTTTGGGAAGGCCACTGATGGTGCAAGCCTCAGTCTTTACCTCGATCAAATCATCAGACCAATGAGTGCTCTCCATCTCATTCTTTAGCTGGAGATGACTAGTCTGCTAACTGAATATAAATTAATTGCTCACTTAATGTTGACTGAAGCTGAGTTATGACAACTCCAAACATCATAAATGCCCAATGAGATGTCATTTAGCCTTTTATATTTCGCCGAATTTGGATTAATTTGGAGAGTTTTAATTTTCTCCAAAATAATCATTTTTTAATAAAAAATTCATTTGTTTCCTCAAAACTGATTTTTTTGAGAAAAAAGGCATTATGTGTCCGATTGATGATCCGAAAGTTGGCTCTAACTGGTTGGTCTATCAGGAATTATTTTTGGCTTAAAGTTAGAGCCTTCAATCATTGAATTCGGAGTCCGGATGACCGACTTATTACAAATGGGTTTTTTCCATTTAATTTATGGAAAAATTAATCCAAAAGACTTAGAAAAATAATTTTAAAATTTTAAAAATAAATTTTTCCCCATTTGAAAAAGATTTTTCAAAATTTTTTTAAATGTCCAGATGACTTAGGACAAGACCATGTTCTACTTAAATAATGCTCAGTAGGTTTATAATACTCAGTTGGGCTCTAATAACCCCCCAAGGCCCAGAATTCAACATTGGGCATTGCAGCTTTGGAGGAAGCGGGAGAAAACCTCGTCAATTATACTCGACTATAGGCAAAGCATAATTGTCAGGGGCAAAAAACTCCCTGGAATACCTTATTTGAGATTCTACGCCTTAGGAGACCAAACCACTCAAAAAATACCTTACTAGCACATTTTATTACAAACCCCGCGGGGCCATGGTCAAAATTATTCAAATAAAAAACTGGCTAGCCAATATTGGCTAGACATGAAGATGGATCAACTGATACACTAGAATCAGACTTTGAACAAGTCTGTCAACCGACGACTCCTTAGGTAACCCAAATATGGTATAAAAAGGTTGGTAACAACCCTAAGACGACCTTCAAGAATCAAGATTATCATCTATCCTCATAAAGAGCAATAGTTGGTAGACACCTCTTCAAGATGCAGGAGAAAACCCTTTTAGGCACTTTACTCTTCAAAGAGACTTGCATCATTCGTTTATTCAAGTCAGTGCCCTTGTCAAGTCTCTAAGGCATGGTCATTTCATGAGGCAATGGGTATTGTGATTGATTGCTTCCCTCCCTACTTGCTTCCTTATTGCCACACACCCCATCTCCTAGCACCAAGGGAGAAAATTAATTCTACGATCAAGGCAAAAATTAATAAAAGCTTAACCTAATTTTCTTCCTTGTTGCCACATACACCATCTCCTAGCACCAAGGGAGAAAATTAATTCTACGATCAAGGCAAAATGTTAATAAAAAACTTAACCCGAGTTATCAAGATTGGACCATTTAGGTCTCCCAAGGGTAGGCTTTTACTTCTAGAAATTCCATGAGATCTCCCAATTGGCTTACTCTTGAACTAAGCCACCCTCAGTTCCATCCATTACATGGACTTCCCTTTCCTTTCAACGAACTTTAGATTTGGTCACACCATGAGTGTTGAGATAGAATGGACCCACAACTTTTAATTTTTGCTTTAGGTAGAGATCAAAGAGCAGATCTTTATGGGCAATCTTTTGATACTACGACAAACAATGCATTGCCTTGTAAATTAGATAGCCATTTTTTGTCATACAACAACTTTTTCTCTTCTAAGAGCAGCTACCTTGATCACCTTCTCCTTTAATCTAATGTGAGGCACAAGGGGAATAAAGCACCCTGCAACCACCAAGTTGGACAACACTATGACCATCCATCGTTGATCATAATAATAGTATAATTAACCTAATTAAAGGTCAAAGGGCACATACTATGTAATGCCTCAAGATGTTGTACCTATAGTAATTGGTTAACTATTTTATCTGTTTGGACACATGAAAATTGTGATGGATAAAGTACTATGTACTTTGACATCTATTATGATATGTTTGAAAGTTATCTTTTGCTTAGGCTATCTAGGCAAACTCGAAAAAGAGAGGTCTTGGTCTCTATAAGGACTAGCTAAAATAAAAGAAAAAAAATATTAAGAAACAAAAGAATATATGAAAATCAGCAATAAATAATTCATAAATTTGAAAAGACAACCTTTAGAAACATAATTGTTGTGATAGGTGTCACCATCATAATGATATGCCAAACATAGAAACACCTCCTATACAAAAAAAGCAAAGAGAGAATGCTAATAAAGTTGTTGAGAGGAGAGAGAGATAAAAGAGAGAATTCATACATTAAACATAAAACAAAAAACAAAACAAAAAAAGAACAGAATTCAAGTAAGAAAGAATGAACATTGTTACCACCTAAGTTGTACTTGGTGGCTTTTTCAAGCGAGCCCGCGAAGTAGAACAAGAACACTTGTTCATGATTAGAGTTCAGATGTCCGCCAGCCTTTTTCTGGAAGCTGTTCCATTTTTTTTTGTAACACATGTTCATACCCCCTTGGGGAAATTGTAAAAAATGTCCTAGCAATTAATTTTTTATAAAGGCTCGGCTTCTCAAACTTGAGCATCAAGCCGACAAGCCCAAAGTGTTTTTTCTCTCGGTTATTATTGGTTGTTGAGCAAACGACTAATAATTTCTAAGTTTTTCACTCACACCTGCGAAGTTGGAGTAGTCGTCTTGGTGTTTCGGCCTTAGGAGGTTATTAGAGTCTTCGTGTGAGTGTTTTTTAACATGCTAGGCATTGAAATTGAGTCGTATGGACATGTGCTAGGTCTCCCTAGAGTTCTATCAGTTTCCGAGAAAAAAAAAATTTGTTTTTTAAGCCATTTTTTAATGGTTTAATTAAAAAAAATCAAAATGTAATAAAAGTCAAATACGGAATCCGTTTCTGACATGGGGACACTCGTTTTCACACCCTGAGCGTCTACTTTACCCATGGAACCACTTTCCACATCAGTCGAGCAGTCAAAACACCCCGTAGAGCATTATTCAGCTAAAGATCCATCAAAAAGGTGTTTTAATGCTAAAATAAGACATTTTGGCATAAAGGAAAAAGTTGAAAAAAAGTCAAAATTCATTTTAAAAATTAGTTTGAATGACATCGCATGATATCACCTTTAATCATGAGACTCTTTCCCATGTGAAGGCAACTAAAACTTTGTATGGTTTTATAAGATTTTTGAGTTATATGTTGGATGGGTGACATCAAGCTAACATGAGGTTCACGCCAACTCAAATTAGAGATGGTTGCGCTAGCATGTTTTGGGTGGACCCCTCTCCACACAATTAATTTAAAACTTTGGTTACATCTTGTTATAATTTTTGGATAAAGGATGGATTTTTCTAGGACAGGATATGACATCTACGAATGCAAACAGGTTGCAGTCGAGGAAAAGACAAATACTTTCAAACCTATTAACTCTACTCTGACCATAGGTAAGTAAATGTGATATTTTATTAACCAAACTTTCGCTTGAATTTTTTACTTTTATCTTTTAATTTTTTTTAAGGACGGGATATGATATCTACGAATGCAAACAGGTTGCAGTCGAAGAAAAGACGCAGTGCTGGGCAAGTAGCTAAAGAGGTATGTTTTAATTTTCATATCATAAGTTTAATAATTTTTATGATTATGTATTTTCATTAAAAAAGATTTATATGATTATAATACCTAATTATGAAGGTTACTTGCATGTGCATATTGTAATGGAACTATGTGTTATTTGAATAAATTCTCATTGCCACCACAACAATGCTTATTTCAATTTAAGGCTGGCACTTCTCTAACTCAAGGATGATATCCTTAAATGTTATTGAATATATAATGATTATACTCTAGATCATTATGGACCAGATTAGTCCTTTTTTAGGTATTTTTAATTCTTTCATATCTCAATGTTTTTGTTTGTTTGTTTTAAGTTCAAACTCCCCCATAACAACTTTATAAAAAGGGCCTTTTCCTTCAAACTCAAGGAGGAAGGTTTTTTTGTAATTGAATGAATTATTGGACCATTAAAAAATGATATTTACTTATAAATATAATTAAATATATATGTATTTTCCCATATATATAAGAAGATGTAGATTTGATCTTCATTGTTTGTCATATCCATCACATAATATAGAAAAAATAAATAATTAATATATTAACCATAACTTTTAAAAAAATTTCAATTTTCATTTAATTATAAAATGTAACAAAAAAAATCCTTTAGGTTACAAGTGGTGGCACGAAGTGGGTGACATCAACTCTAGGGAGAGCTCACACTAGATCTAAGATGTTGCGCTATAGTGGGTGAGGGTGGACCCCTCCCCTCTCTTAAAAACTTGTGTTACTTCATACTATGGTCTGAAACCTTTTTATCAAAATCACTCATGCCAACTCCATGGATTCCGTACATTCGCATGAGGAGAAGATTCACACGTGTGAAGTTTGGACGGGTTTTGGGTGATTTGGCCTCTGGAGTTGGTGAGTTGGTTGGGTGTGTTGGCAGGATGATAGTGAGTTAAGTGAGAGAGGTGTCAATCACCTCTTCACTTCTTCTTCATTTTGTTCAAGCACAAATAACTCTAAGTGCATCTTCAGTGTTGGTAGCCCCAGGGGCTTGGCTCTGGCTATAAATAAAGCACCTGCCTCTCTCACAAACTAGTTGGGTTTGGAGTGATAGAGTGCATTTTGTTGTAATCTATATGCTATTGCTATTTTGCTTGGAATAAACGAAAGCTTTGGAGGCTATTGGTAGTGTGCTCTATTGTGTGAATTAAGATTGTCGGGCATTATTGAGGTAAAAAACTATATTTTTCCAATTTTTATGCATTACTTGTGGTTTAGATCTTTCCTATGATGGTTTCTCCAAACTGGTAGGAATAGGAATTGAAAGTAAGAATACTTTAATTTCTATATTATCATGTATGGCTAGAGGTCAAACATTGCATGTTAAATAAGTTTATTTTCATGCGTTATTAACCTCTCTTTGTATATGATTTCAAGATCTCACGATTAGGTTTGAGTTTTGGTTGAGTTTCAGGTTTCCTAGCTTCGAAACGGTGTGGATCTAGTTTAACTCTACCCCTTTCAAAGCAAATACGAAAGACATAGTCCCTTGGCATCTCACTACAAAGTGTTTCAAAGCGAAACCCCCAGCAGCAAACATACTCTTTCTCTTTCCTTTCTCCCTTTCTAAAATCAATTTTCCCCCTTTGTTTCCCAATTTGTTTACTTAAATCTTTGTTTTAAAAAATATAAATCTTGCACTTAGATCTAGTTCTCAAGTTTTGAATAGATCATATCTAGTAAGCATTGTTCTATTATTTAAAATAGATATGGCATAAAGGAATCAATTTTTGCATGGCATTTTCAGTAAAATCTATAGCTTGCATGCAATAGGTTTTCCTTTCAAATCTTAAAGTTAAATCTAGCATACAAGTGAAAATCATATTGGTTGCCGACAAGGCAAGCCAAATCTTAAAGTTAAATCTAGCATACAAGTGAAAATCATATTGGTTCCTTTTTGTAATTTTTGTTAACCTTTTTAACTTAGATTTTTTTGCATAATTTTTACGTTGTTCAAAGACACTTCCAAAGTGTTTTTGGGCACTTTTTACTAAAATTTGTTTGCTGTTTATAGCAGGTCTGTCCAAAAAGAGGAGGATACGCTGTCCAAAAATCAAATTTTGGGCCATCAAGAGCTTCCAGGAAGTTCCCCCCTCAGTCGAGCTTCTATTCTTGCTGTGTTGTAAGCCTTTGGATCCCAGATAACAAGGAACAAAATGCATTGCTTCTAAAGTTTTGTAACCAATTATTAAAAAAGATCTAAAGTAGGCTCTTGTTAGCCCACTCTCCATCCCCCCAGAGGGGAAATCTGTGTTTTTGTGTTTTTTGCAATTTTCATTTTTTTTTCAGTTTATTTGTGTTTTGCAACGATGTATACTTTGAATCATCATTACAAGCATTCCATATTTTTCAATTCAAAGTAACAATACTACTTACCCCACGACTTCCCGATTGACTCGAAAGGGGAAAGAGATGCGTGGTAGGACTAATTAGAAAATTCGTGGAGTTTTTCTTCTTATTTTCTTTTTTATTTAAAATCTTGCCTCCTCGCTTTCCCGATTGACGTCCATTTGGACAAAAAGAGATACTTGGAGGGTTTTCATTTTAACAATGAACACAAAGTTAAAATCCTTAAAAAATTACCGAGATTTCGTTGTGTATGCTCTGCACTGGCTACGGTTCGTCCAATCAACCGGCTGCATCAAAAGCAGCGTAGGTGACTAGAATAATTAGCTCTCACTTTTCAATAAACCTCCCCAGGCGAAAATCCAACGCCTCGAATAAAGGCAAATTACCCAAAGGAAGCAGGAACCACTGGTCAGTGACCTCGAGACGCAGTTAGGCTACACCCTTGCGGTGTAGTGTTGAACACCATCTTAGAGACTCCAACCACCCTACATATTCCTTGCGGGTAGTCGTACCAATTAAGGGCTTTGAACATACTCCCCGTACCCTCGGGTATATTGGGAATCCCCTTCCCCCCTAAGTTTAATCAACTCATCCCACATTAACTTAAAATTTGACCAAGAGCACTTGCAACATTTCTTTCTGCAATACAACAACATCTTCATTTGTGGACTCCATTATTGGCACTGATCTTGTTTTTTATATGTCCGTGCATGCTTTGCTTATCATGTAAAAATCTTCATGTTGTTGTGGTTTAATTAATATTGCAAATATCTTGTGTTAAATTTGTTTCTCAAAACTCCTAAGTAACTCATTCATCACCATAAGACACTAAAGCCTTAACAGCCTTAATAATTAATAGGGTCTACCCCCCTTGGCTTCGTTAGGAGTTGGCCTAAACAAAGGAGTCAAGAACAAGGTGACATCCTTGACTCGAGACTTGCCGCCAAGGACACACCGAGTGGCTTGAAGATTTACCACGTCCCCCCAGTCGTGTGAAAGGCGGCAACAAACAGAAAGGAAGAAAAGAAGGGGATATGCTAGCCGTTTGATATGTGACTCGTATAATCAAGGTCCAAGTTCAATCATGGTTCAGAAAATCTCTATGGCCAGTAGGACTACATGTGTACCGTTTGATAGGAGTATTGTCTGGGTACTATTTTGGCAGAAGTACTACCTGTTTGTTTTGGTAGGAGGACTGCTTGTGTGAATGAACCATGGAAACCTGGTAAAACAAACCTTTGATAGCTACTGACCATATTGATATCTCCTCTTAGAATTGTTGTCGTGAGTACTTGTATAGTGCAAGGTGGAATCCAGAGGGAGTGTATCTTCTGGTTGGTGAACACCAGATTTGAAAGCTAAGACCTAAAAAAAACCTGAGAAAAACTAAAATCTAGATCCTAGAGAGACTAGGACCTGGCTCAAGGGTTACTGTGTGAAAACAGAGAGTTTATGTGTTTTCTACAGTCTACAGTTGGGTGGAGAGTAGTTTGCAGAAGAAAACTATGAACATTGAAAACAAAACAGATAAGTGCAATATCTTGTTTCTGTTCATGTATTGATTTAAGCTACAACTATTCTAATTTTTTTAATCTAATTCTATGAGATCTCAAAACATGCATGAAACTACTGTTTTAAACTTGTGGTGGAAAGATATTTATTACTTTGATAAGAATAAGTACTACTGCTAGGTGCTAAAGTAATTACTATCTTGAGATAAGCAGAGGATTTGATGCATGTGAAGTTGAAAGACATAATATAGCTGTTGCATGTTAAGTTTACACCTAAAATTGATAAATAGAGATTGTTTGTATAACCTGCATGTTGAGCTTTATACATAGAGTTGATGAACATAAACTATTGTATAGCATGCATGTGAGTTTTAGCAGAGTTACATAGATAAATTACTATTCTAAACAAATTGAGATTTTATGGGATAATTGTATGTTCAGTCCTATACATAAATTTGGCAAACATAGATTGTAGTATAGCATGCATATGAG
The DNA here is from genome assembly GCA_001517045.1 of Pseudotsuga menziesii. NCBI lineage: Eukaryota > Viridiplantae > Streptophyta > Pinopsida > Pinales > Pinaceae > Pseudotsuga > Pseudotsuga menziesii. The sequence continues at coordinate 86,583 of LPNX010654035.1, read as the reverse complement.
TCAAAAGATGGTTAAATGCATATTGAGTTTGTACATAAAATTGATAAATAGAGACTATTTATATAGCATGCCTAGTAGAGTTACATTTGATAAATTCCTATTTGATTAGTTTGAGTTTGTAAGAAGTTGTAGCAGATAGAATATATCGTAATTGTTGATATGCAAATTGTTACTACTGATCTTGGTAGAAGATCCTACATGCATGAAAAATCCCGAAACTACAGCAGTAAATGTATTAATTGTTATATAGTAAACCCTGACACTATAGTAGTAATTGGATGGATTGTTTTATTGTAAATCTAGATGTGAATTACAATCAAGGATCAATGTCTCAGTCCAAATCAAACGAGGACTAACACAGTACTTGGTAACCAGCCGACGCACCTTACGGTTCCACACCTCACACTTTTGCATTGCTCATAACAGTGGGATACCTGAAAGGATTATGATCTCTGTTACTACAATAATTTAGGATTTCCTTTTACCGGTCCTTTAATGATTCAACATAGGCTAAGCCCTTTGCCTCACAACACTTCCAGTGCTTCATTCTATGGCCATAGAGAATTTTTTCCTTGAACCTGAATGAACTTGAACTCAAGTCATTTGTTCATGCAAATACCCAGTCTTAGTTTTTTGTCATTCATCGTGTCTCTCAATTTTCTGGAGTCTTCAAGTTGCTTGTATTTTGTGTATGTCTCTCTTTGTTTTCTTTTGCTTAAAGGAAAAATGTAACCATTTCTCGGTTTTTGTTCTTGTAGATATTCTATTTTTAGAAATCATCTTATGTGCAATGTGAGTGAGGTGTTCAACCTAACTACTAGGGTTTTGGAATGCTTTAATAGAATAGTTTTATGTTATCAAAATGTGAAGTATAATTTCTAAGTTTGTGATTAATTTTAAATAGAAGTATTATATACAAATAACAAGACCACAACAACATAGGAAAATAAAATATAAAATATAGCTATTAATGTGCAGCGTGATTATCTAAGGAACCAACAAAAGTAAAAAACTTTAACTACTTGGAAAGAGTGGTTGTGGCATCTAAATACCTTCCAAATAGTATTGTTAAAGAGGACGGAATCCTTGTTTAGCAGATCTTCTAGTTGGTCCAATTCAGCTTTTGCTTTTCTTATTACTTTTACTATTTCTGGATCCATGCTAGCATCTACAAAACACTTCCTTGAAATGGCATCCCTTACAATCATTGCCCATACAGAATTGCTTTCAGCTAGAGATGCCCCATGCCCAATGATCCACAGACAAAATCTATTTACAAGCAATTAAGCAGCGTTAATGAATAACATGCACCATGGTTGATTACCAAACCTTCAACTTATTTCTTACAAAACCACAGCATAACGTTCACAAGAGAGATGGCGCGATGCTCACCCAAAGAGATCGGAATAAAAGAATATGCATACCTTGCACGTGTTAACGCCACATTAGTGCGCTGACGATCACTAAGGAAGCCAATGTTTTTTCCAGTACGAACAGTGGAAATTACTATTATATCTTTTTCTCCGCCTTGAAACCCATCAACTGATTTGACCTCTACGTCAAGAATGTTCTTCCATTCATCTTTTGCAGTTAACTTACTTTCCAAGTAAAGAACTTGTTCCCGGTAAGGTGATATTACACCAACACTAATTGAGTTGCCCCTACAAACACAAACTAATAACAATTTGAAATTATAATTAATTTCAATTCTAATAAAATGGATGCCATTTAGAAGAAAGAACTTAAACAGATTGCAAATTGGAATTCATGTTTTAAACAACCACCTGCAATAAGTTCAAGAAAATACATCTAGAAATTATTTAAAAAAACAATATTTTAATATAGCAAATAAATTATAGAATTACATGAAAGAAACATCTGTTTATGGAACTTATAATCATCCCTAACCAGAGCTTATGCACTAACAATGAATCAATGTGATGGAACTATAGGTTTGTAAGTAAGATGTAGTTTCCTAGTTGGTATTTGGTAAACGCACGGAGAAAACTAAACTATACTGATTAAATATTTTACGAGGTAACCAAAATACGGTAATGAATAATAGCATGAAAAACACAGAATATTTTGAAGTCAAAGATAAAATATTAGAACTACAACTCCCTTGAATTTTAGATAGATAGTAACTTAGAGAGTCGTGGACTTCCCATCAATCCAGCACATAGTTATTCATTGCTCGCAAGTTTCCTCCCAAAATTAGTTTGTATAATTTTTTGCTGTTGTAGTCTGTAGATCAACGAAAATCTGCCTCACTTTGAATTTGGTGGTTTGCCAAGAAATAAATATAGTTGTTGGTTTCCTTCAAAGAATTTGATAATAGAAATAGCTTTAATCCAAACATTAACTACCACTAAAATATTACATTATATTCTGATAAGTTGATATTTTTAGGTCAGCTTAAACTACTGTTCATTGAAAAATTAAAATGCATGTTCCTTGGATAGGTCTTGTTTCCATTATGCTTTACTTGCTGGTTGTTAACAATTAATGTGGAAGACAGTCGTTGCAATACAAGTAACGCAAAAATTAAAAGGCATGCTCCTTGCACTGATTGACTTGTTTCTGATATATATTACTTGCTGGTTGTCAAAATTTAATGTAGAAGATAGTCATTGCAATACAAGTAACGCGACATCCTTATTTTAAACTAGCATCCTTGAAACTTCAAAGATTACAATATCGTAGATAAATTCAAAGAATCAAAATTAGTACTTCTGCAAACCTTCCAATTGCTACTTATGTAATGATTTAGCGTTTCGTGGCAAACCTTCTAATTGATACTTGTGTAATGATTTTGACCCAAAAAAACCAGAAATCAAACACAAAAATGCTAGATGTAAACAAGAACTATAAATTCTGAAAACTGCTTTCAATAGACTCTTTTTTTTGGGGGGGAGGGGGGCGGCGGGAATATAATACAATACATCCTTGTCCTCAAAGAACCAAATAAACTACAATCTCTTTCTCAGAGAGACTAAAACAACAATAAGTTGATTTGTTTATTTTGATTGCCGCAACATCATCGTAATCAAGTTGATTACATTCACTAGATGTTTTACGGTTTACCAACCTTGTGGTTAGTTGTGTTATTGGATAGATTGCTTTGTCCTCTTGATGATTGCAGGCCTTCATCACAAGTTCAGATATAGATAAAGGACCCATTGGTTGTTTCAAGCTATCAAGGAGAGAGATGGCTTTGTCCTCTACTCTCCCTTGGATATATTTCACCTTCATCTTAAATTTACTATTGTTGGAATGCCCAGGTGGGTAGACAAGCAGAGATTAGACATATACAAGCAGAATCAGGTGTGAAAACTCTATTTTCCATTCAAGTATAATACATATAAATACAATAATCTGTGACCCTTGGTTTTACATTCCCAAGAGGTCTCTTGCATAGAAGAAAACATCGACATCGGCAAAAAATCGGCCAGGTCTGGAAAACATCTTCTCGGCAACATCAGCGAAAAAATCTGCAAAAATCTGCAAACCACGGAAAATATTGAAAAACACAACATATATTCATTTTTTTCATAATTTTAAGCATATAAAGCAACAATGACATCAAATAAATACATTGGCACATAAATATAGAAAAAGCACTGATATATGTGTCCAATGCCTTTGGCATTTTTGCAATGGAAATGTATAGCCTCAAAAGTCAAACCTGTGGCACCAAAAAAACAGAAAAAGACATTAAACCCCAATAGAAAAAGACTATTAACAGGCTGGTATATTTTTAAATTGATATATTTTCAAAACTAAATTTCAAAATTTATATAAATTATAAATTTAATATGTTACATTGTTATACTTAATAAGTTAATACTGATAGTTATTATGTATTATAATTTATAATTTATGATATTTATTATTATCATTTATTTAAAATTTTAATTTTTAAATTTTAATATCTAGATTGTAGAATCTAGATTGAATTCTAATATGTGTCACTCAACTACTCGGAAATTATGTGAAATCCAACCTGTAAGTTTTGAAATCAGAAATTACATTAACAGTGGAAGAATTTAGAATGAACAAAAAATGGTAGAGATTTAACAAAAATGACCTTACCTCTACGTTTTCCCTTGAGCAAGAGCTCTTCAAACCCTAAACGCCCTTCAGACGTCCCTCAACGGGCTCAAACTGCCCTTCAAATGCCAAGACAGACAGAAGACTACGTGGTTGATCCTCCTCTTGCTCCTCCTCCAGGTGTGCTTGAATCTTGATAAAACTCTCCTGGATACATTCATGAGTGTGAAACAGTGAAACAATGTCCCTCTCCCTCGTCGTTCTCCAAGGCGAATTGACCAATCAAACCCTAAATCGCCTTTAACGAACTCAGACAGAAGACAGAAAACGTGACGTGGTTTAGGGTCATGGTGCGATTTTTACCTTAAAAATCGTGATATTTTCCTTCACCGTATGACATCCAATTTTTTCCTGAAATCGTGAATTTTTGCCGGAAAAAATCGTCGGCCCAAAAATCTCGCCTTCAGACGTCCCTCAATGGGCTCAAACTGCCCTTCAAATGCCAAGACGGCCAGAAGACTGCGCGTTTGTTCCTCCTCTTGCTCCTCCTCCAGGTGTGCTTGAATCTTTGATAAAACCCTCCTAGATGCATTCGTGAGTGTGAAACAGTGAAACAATGTCCCTCCCCCTCGTTGTTCTCCAAGGCGAAATGACCAATCGAACCCTAAATCGCCTTTAACGAACTCAGACAGAAGACAAAAAACACGGCATGGTTTAGGGTAGTGATGCGATTTTTACCTTAAAATCATGATTTTTTCCTTCACCGTGCGATGTCCAATTTTTTCTTGAAATCGTGATTTTTTGCCAGAAAAAATCGTCGACCCAAAAATCTCACGATTTTTCGGGACATCGGCGAAAAACCATTGATTCTTTCTTCTATGGTTTCTCTCTTGGATTCATCATGACTCTTCGCATTCACATGTGACTCTGCACATGGATTATTATAACTGCAAGGATTAAGTTTCCAACAACTATGACTCCATTTTGCCAACAAAAGTTTCCCTTAAGGCACTAGATCTAGGATTGGGTAGTTTTGTTTTATTTCATTCTAATTTTTGTCCACTTTATACAATTTCTCATCTTTTCTTTGATTTGTGTAAGTGCTTGGATTCAAACTTTTGAAGAGAACTCAAGGGGTTTCAATCCCTTCCTTGGTGATTCAAATCGTTAATTATAAACCCTAAAGAGCATACACTCACAAACACCATAACCTAATTCGAAAACCAACAACATTTAATAAATATCTTGTGATGCTTTATTGCATTTCAAGTCTCTAAACCTTAACCAATCCAAGTGCCAAGCTATTGGGATGTTATACTCCTTTTTTCATACCATCTCCCAATAGTTATTTGCTGCTGTAATCATTAATTGCAGACCTAAAACCTACAGCAAATTCATCTTAAATAGCCTAAATATGCATGCTAGTATTGTGGATCTAAATTTTAAATCATTGGATTAAAGCCTAGGTTCAAGTTCACTATTACTAGTCAACTTACAGGCTAATTAGATCTCCTCTCTTTGCTAGTTTTTAGCATTGTTGTAAGTCTAATTACAGATCTGAAACTTATAGTAGTAGTTAGTGTTGATCTCTCTTAGAAGGCATTACTAACCTTGTTCATCTTGTCTTTCTTTAGAATCGCTTGTTCGATATCATTGTGCATGCTAACTATGGTTAGTATATGATCACTAAATATGCCTTCTTATGTTTCAATTAGCATGCTTTGAGGCCATTTGATTACCTACATGAGACAAACACTAAAGCTAATGATAAGTATGATAATCAAGACCAAATGCAATTCACTACTTTGATATGCAACTAGCAAATGCTATATTAATTTCATAATATTTCTTTTGTGACCTCAAATCCTAGTAGTCAATCCGCACTTTTGAAGTCTCCTTTTAATAGATTGTGTTCATGCTTTGATCCACATGTTATTCTTAACAACTCTTGTGGCAACCTAATGACATGGAATAATATGTGACTGCTTAAGTTTCTTCAATATGCAATAATTTTAAGCAATAATAACCTCATTAAGTCAATTCGCACTTTTGGATTTGCTTATGATAAACTCACAGATTGATACACGGTACATTGTTTAATAAGCATTTCATTCTTTCTTGCTAATACTCACAAGTAGTTGATATCTTTTATATGGATGATGTTTCATTGATGTTTTGAATCATTATTGATAAATCTCATGAGTTATTGTTAAATGCACAAGATACATTGATTAAGATTTTGATTTGAAGCATCCCATTGAATCTTTATGTCAATGAGCATATATGGTGAAAAAATTGTTGGGTATTCTTCGGTATAAGACGTGTTCCAACATCTATAAATAACACCAAGAGAGTATCATTAGGTGGATAAAATTGCGGTTGAAGGGACCCATACTAGATAGTGACCATATTTGGGACACATCTCCTTGCATCCTAGTTTGGTGCAGGATGTCGAACATCCCCTTTGACTATCATCTAGTAAGCTTCGTTGAGTAGTACCACATTAGACAACATGACATGGAATTGGACCCCACGTAACTTTTGTATATGGAGGGACCCACTTAGGCATCTTGGAACGATCCTATCAGTCGTCATGTTACTGTAGTGCATCGAAAACAACATTCAAGAATATTACTCTTCACATACCTAGAAAGTCGGGTGGTGTGACCAAGGGTACGATCTATCCTCTTTAGTTAGTGCTTTGAAATATTGGGTTGAGCATCATCATTGGACCACGCAAGTAGATAAAAGGAGTACAATAACTTAACATGTCATCCGAAATGGATCAATATATAATTTTTCACCAATTTGGAGCCTTTAAGATCGGAATATTGGACAAATCGGCTTGTAGGACCCATTTTATGGGCAGGTCTCATTTTGCAGATTTGGGGTCTAGAACTTTATGAGGCCTATTTGAGGGTCTAAACGACATTCGCTAGGTTAAAACAACTCATCATTAGCACCTTGGGCCTTCATGTAATTCTAAAATCCTATACCTTTCCAACAGTCTAAGAATTGCCTTAAACAAAGTCTATGTGCAAAAGTTATGCCTCCCACAAGTTGACCTATCTAGTTGACCATATCTAGTTGACCTACCTAGTTAGTATCAAAGCAGTTTTTCTTTGGGTTTGTGAGTGATTGCAGGATCTAGTTGTTAGTGAAAAAAAGTCTCCAAACCCTATACATGGTAGACAAGTTTGTTCAAGGAGCGGTGAACGAAATCATGAGAAGCGATTTTCAAAACTCGAAATACAAGTTCCTGATATCTCACGTCACAAGTCAATCCTCATGGGGGATCTGAAGAGAAAGTTTGGACCTTTCGAGGATTTTGGAGACTCTGACTAAGATTTTGGATCAGAAGGGAAAACATAAGATAAAGCGACCCAAAGAAGGAGCCCGAGAAAGAACATCTGAGTTCCAATACCAATATTCCTTCCCAATCTCTCTTCAAGATGGAAGCAAAGGTCGACATCAAGAAGTATCAATGTGAGATCGATAATCTAAAACTAAATCATTGGTAGAAGCAATTAAAGGCTTATTTTAGTATCCATCAAATAGCTAAGGATCAAAAGATCTTATTTGCCTAACTGAAGTCAGAGGGCCATGCATTAACCTAGTGGGAAAGATACACGAAAACCTAAGGTTGGAGGATGATCTACCAATAACTAAGTGGGAGGACTTTAAAGCCCTCATCAAGTCTCAATTCTACCCTATCAGGTATGTAGAGGACCAGTGGATCCGTTGGCATTACTTCAAGCAAAGGCAAGGATGGAGTGTACAAGAATAAACCATTGAGTTCAAGAAGATGGCTATCATGGTGGGTATCTCATCCAAGAACCCAGATGTACTCCTCAAGTATATAGGGGATTTACATAGTCACATATAGAGGCAGGCGATGCTCTTCAATCCCAGGTCAACGATACCTGAAAAACATAGGCCAAAAGAAAGGTCAGTGAAGTTGTTCAAAACAGAAAGAGAGCCAAGATGCTACCAAGGAGGGGACGAAGAAGTGGAAGGGAAAGGAGAAGAAGACTGCAACCATGTTACATTAGTGCAAGGATCCAAAAAATCATTGTAACCAATGTAGCATCGATGGTCACACAAAAGAAAAGTGTTGGAAGCTATATCCAGAGCTGAACTCCAAGAACCGCAAGAAGGATGATGTTATCACATATACATTTGCAACCGGGTTCCATGATGCAGCATGCAAACTTGTCTCTTATTTTATTCAGAGCTACTTTTTACATGGGGTGTCAGCATGGATCTTTATAGCTTCATTTCATTTCAGAGCCTTGTTCATCAAATTTTCTTTGCCATGACTAAGATTTAGGAGCAGTGTTACCAACATCGGCCTATTTATCACCGATATCTGATAAATCGCGCTTTTTTCGCCCAACTGAAATTTAAACAAAAAATCACCGAAAAAATCGCCCCGAGAAATCGCGAGTCGATAGAAAAAATCGGCCGCGCGGACAGAGCCAAAAAAAGTTGTCTTTAAGTTGGGTTTTTTTCATTTTTTGTTCTCGTTTTGACTCTTACAGTCCACTAGGAGGTGAGCTAAGGGTCTGAGAGGGCAAGTGAAGAGAGTTTCAAGAGACCAACAACGAATTTCGGCAACATTTTCTTCGCCATCAAACATCAAATTGAAGATTGGATCTTGCCATTTGGGGTTTTTTTCCACAATTATCACAGCTAAAGCTAAGTAAAAAATTTGCCCATCATTTCTCATTTTTCCAAGAAGGATTCTTGTTGATTTACTTTTCCATGTAATTCTCCATCTTCAAAAACGATTTTTATAGGGTTTTAAGCATTTTTTTTTCAACTCTTATGTATTTTGTTGCTTGCATGCCAAAAAACGTTTTGGCATTTTTTTTATTGCCCTAGATTCCTTATAAATCCTCAAAAAAATGTCTATTTATTTTTCCTCATCAAATTAATGTTTGAATGCTCAATATTTCTTGGAATTATTCTTGTGTTTTACATTTTCATTAATCACATATGCTAAAAATCGTTTTTTTTCTTGCCTTAGGTTCAAACTTCAAGTTCAAAGTATCAAGATTCAAGCTTCATTTTGTCCATAATAACTCCATATACAAGATGCCAAAGGCTTTGCATCCATTTTGGGAGTGGGGCTCACCTGTTGACCCAGTCAATCGACAAATTCTCACTTGCAATCTATGTGGGAAAAGAATGACAGGAGGGATAAGTAGGCTGAAATACCACCTTGCACAAATAGCAAGGCATGATGTGGGTCTTTGCAAAGAAACAACTCCAGAAATCATTGCTAAGGCCACACAAGCAATTGAGGGCACTGGCCTAAGGAAACAATACAGGGAGGCTGTGAGGAATCAAATTGCTTCAAGATCCGGGTCCACAGCAGGAGTAGGGGCTAGTGGGACAAGCCCAGATACCGATACCCACTCCACACAGCAGTCCACATCGCCTTTCATGGTATCTTCAAGATGCAACCCTGGTGGACAACCTTCTATAAGGTCCATGGTGAAAGTAAAGGAAAAAGCAGACGCACACAAACTTATTGGTCGATGCTTGTTATGGAGTGCTATTCCATTTAACTTTGCAAAGAACCCATTTTATGTGTCCATGTTTGAGGCGGCTGCTATAGTTGGAGCAGGGTTTAAGCCCCCTAATTATGAGGAGTTGAGAGGGCCCATCCTTCAGGATGAAAAGACTGATTGCAGTCACAGATTGGAGGAGCTTCAAAGATCATGGCTTAATAGGATGCAGTGTGATGTTGGATGGTTGGACTGATATGAGGGGTAGGACACTTCTCAACTGCTTGGTTCATTGGCCCAAGGGGACTATGTTCATGAGATCTATGGATGCATCTGCACATGTCAAAGATGCGGCTTTACTATGTGGCTTGTTGGATGAGTTCATCCAAGAGATTGGGCCGCAGCATGTTGTCCAAGTGATAACGGACAACGCTGCGAACTATGTGGCTACTGGTAGGATGCCCATGGCCAGGTATCCTACACTATTCTGGACTCCTTGTGCCACCCATTGCCTTGATTTGATCTTAGAGGATTTAGGCAAGATTGATTGGATCAAGGATACTATTGATTCAGCACGGAGCATCACAAAATTCATATAACCATGCAACAGTGCTTAGCTTGTTGAGAAAGTTCACAGGTGACAAAGAGTTGGTGCGTCCTGCCATCACACGCTTTTCCACTAGCTTTATTTCTCTTCAATCACTCTTGAATTCTATGTGGGACTTGTAGGCGATGTTCTTTTCACCAGAGTGGCGTGCTTTATCATTTAGCACTAGACCAGAGGGGCAAGCCACATTCAGGCTAGTTGCATATGATGAGAGTTTTTGGGGTGCGATGAAGGAGGTGTGCACCATCACCGAACCTTTGGTAAGAGTTCTCCGCTTGGTTGATGGAGAGAAGCCCGCAATGTGCTACCTATAGCAGGCCATGGATAGGGCCAAAGAATCCATCCGTGCTTATTATGAGGACAAGAGAGACCAAGGGCAGGAGAGACAACATACGATATGGGCGGTGATTGATGCGCGATGGAACCACACACTCCATCGCCCCATTCATGTTGCAGGGCTATACCTCAACCCTTCGTTTGCTTACTCCTATGGCTTTAGATTTGATGGAGAGGTTATGTCTGGATTCTATGAGTGTGTCCAAAGGATGGTACCTGATGCAGCTGAGCATACACAGCTTTCCCAAGAGTTAAAAATGTATAAGAGAGCTACAGGATTATTTGGGTTTGATATAGCAATAAATGACAGAACCAACCTAATGCCAAGTAAGCTTCACCTAGTTTCAAACTTTCAACTTTAAAGTTTAAATTTAAAATTTCATTTTCTCTTTCTAATTCTTTGTTTTAAATTTTATTTTTCGTTTCTCATGTTTATTTTATTCATAATTTCATTGTAGATACTTGGTGGGAGAACTATGGTGGTTGTGTACCTATTCTACAGAGGCTTGCCATTCGAGTGCTCAGCCAAACATGTAGCTCTTCTGGTTGCAAACGCAACTGGAGTGTATTTGAAAAAGTACACTCCAAAAAGCGCAATAGGTTAGAGAATTTCAAAATTTCAAATTCATTATATAATATAAATTATTAAATTCTAATTTATAGATTTATGCCACTTTACCTTCTAATTCATGCATTATAATTTATAAATTATGAATTTAATATTTAATATTTATGATCCTCCTCCAAGTTGGATACTCAACGCCTTAATGATTTGGTCTACTTCCACTACAATCTCAGGTTGTGGGTGAAGCAGTATCAGAGAAAAGTTGATGCGAAGGCCATTTCATTGGATGAGATTGACACCACTGCTGCATGGAGGGCAGAGTGTGAGGAGCCTGTTATGGAGGTAGCCCCTGATTGGCTAGAGGATGATCATGCTACTGATAGTGATCATGGTGAGACTCTTACAGTCTCAGAGGATTTGGATGAGCATGTTCCAGTTCCAGAGGAGTTTCACACCGATTCTGGGAGTGTGCCACAGTCAGAGCTAGAGGGAGATAGACCCGGTGGTAGCACAGGCACTAGTACTGGTAGAGGAGCAGGAGCTGCAGGACAACCTCCTCGACCTTCTCATTCTTTTGGACATCAATTTCGGCCACCTTCTCCAGTTTCTAGAGGACGTCATTTTGCAGGGTATTCTTCTAGAGGACGTCAGAGTCCAGTACGAGGCCCACAAGCCTCAAGGGCAGCTACTTCTAGTTCTAGAGGAAAGGCCATTTGCACAGCGATTACCTTTTCCCGTAATAGGGGTAGAGGGAATCGATAGTTAATTTACTTTATTTCATTGTAGATGACTCGTGAGTCATGATGATGATCATGAGATACATTTGTTATATTTTTTATGACTCAAGATTCAGGGACATGATCCATTTTATATCTTATATATCGGTTTTCTTTCGATATTTCATGTAGCAATGTGTTTATTTGATGTTATTGTTGCTTTAGATGTTTAAAAAATTGAAAAAAAAATGAATATTTTTCTATATTTTAAGTTTGCCGATTTTTTCCCGATGTTTGCCGATGTTTTGCCAAGATATCCCGAAACGATGTTTCCTGGACCCTGTCGATTTTTTCGTCGCGCCGATGTTTGCAACACTGTTTAGGAGTCCATTGAGATGATTTTGGTGATGATCTAGTTCATTGTTGCAGAGCAACAGATCAGAGTTGGTACACACAGTTATAGAGGGGCTTATCAGTTGGAGAAAGGTATATTTAGTGAGATCAAGTATACACCTCCTTGGTTTGATTTTGCTCTATGATGTATGTCAAATACCTATGCTTATCATGTTAGGATGATTATGGTGACCTATGCTTATATCTATTGTGCTTTAACCTGTGTTATGATTAATTAAAGAATTTGATGTGAAGACTGTTGCTTATGCCATGTTTGTACAAATTGTAAACCTTGGTGCTAGGATGGTTCCATGTGATTTGTCCCCATCCATCCAGTTCATCCACCTTCGATTTTATCCCATGACATAGACTGATTAAGACTCGTGAGATTGAAGATCATTTTCCCCATTGTGACCCCTATGTATGATAGACTCCATGTTGTTTTTTGTCTCTGGCTATGAAGTATGTGGCTTGGCCAATGTGGCTGGGTTCACAAGGTAATTCTCCTTTACTCCTCAAAGCAAGTGCTCCACCATAAAAGTGTTGCTAAACACTAAAGCATCAGGACGCATAAAAGCTATATCTAAAGGATGCAAAAGTTAAATGTTTAAAAGTAGTTAGTGGCCAAGAGTTTGAGCACTCATTCCTTGTATAATGTAAGGCTCAATCTGCCCTCGGCAGGGTCTACAGGGAGAGGGAAACCCTTCGGGAATATGGACTGCTCCCTGGCAACGAGTCTAGGCCTTAGTCATTTACTGGAGCCCAGAAGGCTTCCAGGGCACTTGCTCTTGTGGGTTGGCTACTATCTTGTGAAATGTAAAGTGATTTGAAAAGGTTAATGGTCAAAGGATGAGCACTCACTCCTTATATAGTGTTCGACTCATGTGCCCAAACAAGGCATTAGGGTGAGACTAGCTTGCAAAGGCTAGGGTCTTTGTCAGTATTGGAGCCCAGAAGGCTTCCAGGGCACCTGCCTTTGAAGGTTGACCTACATTGCAAATAAAGTGCAAAGGAAAACTTGTTAGAGTCTAAGGGAAGCATATCCAAGTACTTTATTCATTTGTAAGACACCTCCATCCCCTATTGCTATCTGTCATACATATGTCACCTTGGTAGAGTGTATTGTTTATCTTTCGGATAGATCACTAATTCAAAGTCAGTCAAAGGTCATTCCCTTTTGCCTTAACCTTGTTCTTCCATCCTCACCCATCTGTATTGTATTGTTTACCCTTTGTAAGTATGGCATGAACAAGCAGATTTCCATGAAGTTTCAAGATTCTTCAGAAGCACAGGTACATCTTACTATTATTTTACTATTTGTCACCAAGATTATGAATAACTAATTCAAGTTTGGTTTTGATATAGACCATTCGAGCATTTCTTACCTTGGATGGTTGCAGGATCATATTGATGCATTTTCTCACCTTCACTTTGGATACTTTGACCTGGTCAACTCAGTTGACTAAGTCAATCACGATTCCCAAGGCAATGACTCAAAAAAGCAACATGAGCTATATTTGTTACAGACATGCCCAGGACCAATGCTGCGATTTTAGTTTTGAGAGTTTGGCCTCGGTTCTCCCCTGATAAGTGATTATTATCACTTAATTATTGGCCCAATGATCAAATTTTATTCCAGATGGCAGTATGATTAGTTCTCCTAGAGAAGAGCAGTGTTCAAGGGGGTATGAGTAGTCACTTATACCATTCTTCTATGTCTCTAGATCATCCAGAGCAGTCAATTTGCCCTAGTTTGCACCCTGGACAGAGTTATGGTGGATTTATCATTTTCCAAAGAACTATACCTAGCAAAACTGAACTAGAAAATCACTGAAAAAATCAATTTGGCCTCCTAGGTCAAGGAAATGGCTTGGAATTTTGGCAGATGATGTTTTTCAGCATCTCGGACAGTCCTCCAACAGTCTTCAGTCAGCAGATGTCCGGATTATTTTGTATTGGCTCAGCCAGTAAGGAAAGCTGCCCAAAAGGCGCCCCCTCAACTTGGTCATTGATGTATTTCACTGTTATATCTTGTATTATGAAGTTGTAAAGGGGCCTAGGGTGAATTAAGCCCCTAAGTGACCCCCTCTCATGTATTACTATGTCATTCTTTATGTTATATTGTGAGTTTGACTTGGGATAGGCTCAGTGTAGTCAGACTCGGACTTGGCAAATACTCGACAAACTCGTCGACTCGGATCAAACTCGGCAAATATGAAAAATAAAAATATAGTAATTTTTGTGCACAAAAAACATACATAAAGACATTTCTAATCCATATAAGTTATAAAAACAATTCTATGCAGAAATTCATTAGATCATTTCATAAAAATTTTATAACACAACATTTAACACTCCATAATACCATATTTCTATGCAAAATAGTGAAATGAAAGAAGATTCCTTGAACACATTTCAAAATAGTACCAAGTTCAAACTTCAAAGTTCAAATACATAACTCAAAACATAGCTAGCTAGAAATAAAAAAAGATAGTGTCTCCAAGTCCAAACTCGAGTGTCATGCATGACTATGAGTAGTAGATCGCCTAACATAGGCCGTAGTAGAGCTAGTACCAACATCACTAGACTGAAAAATCAATTGTGATATAGGTGTGTTTGGTGTTTCCATTTCGGAAAATGTAAAACCAGAGGGACCCTTGTTCTCTTCATCAAGCCAACTCAAATCAGCAGAAGCTTCATCCTCCACTACGCAATCAAATACTAGATCAATCTGATCCAATAAAATTGGATCCAAATCCTTTGCTCGCAATTGTTTTGTGCGCATCCGAAGGTTGTAGTATATATATACCAACTTCTCCAACCTGTTGTGCTTTTTGGTGTGGATGTGCTCGAATACTGACCAATTGCGCTCACAACCTGATGCACTTCAAGGCTGACTTGGGATTCTAATGGCAAATTCCTGTAATTGTGGTGCCTCAGTGCCACAATCTAACCACCAATGGGCTGTTATAAGAAACAAACAAACAAAGATTACAAGTTTTGCAATGTCAAAACTTGAAAAAAAATAGTGAAATAAAATTTAATGATTTACGTAATTGAATCTTACATGGCACTTTCTTATCCCTGAGACGTTGTGTTGAGCTAAATCTAAACATGCCAGATGATTCCGTGTACATATCTCACTGCAGATTGATTTGGTCTTGAATCTCTTGACTTGGGTACATCCTCTCAATGCATAGCATCACACCTCTCATCACCTCAGGATCTTTTTGAATTTTAGACCCAACATTATAGAATATGCTTGGATTGAGATATGCCCCTGCTGCATGTAATGGTGAATGTAGTTGTGTGTCCCACCTGGAATCAATAATATGCCATATAGGGAAATATTTAGATTCATCCCCCCCATATAAGGCCTTGATGGCCTCTTTGGCCCTACCCGTCCCCTCATAAACATATCCCATTGGTGGTTTATCACCATCCATGATCCTCAACACTTTCACAAGTGGCTCTGTCATGCTGACAATCTCAATGACTTCCTCCCATAAACTATCTCTACGGACAGACAAACTCATAGCCATTGCATCTGGTTTTGTGCTATCTTTATAATGCATCCATTCCCTGCTACTAACCATTCATCTCAATGCTTGGTACTCATTAACAAGGCTCTGGAGAGAGAGAGAGAGTTTGTTGCAAACCATGTGACAGCAGGGCGACTGAGCTCACCTTCTGTGTACTCTCTCATAAGGCTCAACACCCAAGCATGGTTATAAATGTATTTGACTATTTGTTTGCACTCGTGAACAACATCTTGAACCCATGCCAACTTCCCAATGTCCTCCAACATCAAATCTATACAATGGGAAGCAAAAGGGGTCCAAAAAACAGTAGGGTAATTTGCACAAAGCAATTTACCTGTTGCCACATAATTTGCAGCGTTGTGCGTGATTACTTGGACAACATGCTTGACCCTCACTTCTTCCACAACCTCTACTAACAATGTAAAAATTAGATTTGCATCTTTCACATGTCAAGATGCATCAACAGATTTCAAGAACATGATTCCTTTAGGGAAAGCCACAAGGAAATATATGATTGTCTATTCCTCTTATATGTCCAGCCATCAGACAAGATTGTACAACCTGTAAATTCCCATGAGCTTTTATTGCTTTCCAACTGTTCCTTAATACACTGCAACTCCTCATCTAGATCTTTACCCCTAAGTGCACTATAAGAGGGGCCTTTGTATCTAGGGCCAGCGCCTACAACAGAATCTATCATGGGCTAATAAAAAGGAGACCTTGCAAGGTTGAATGAGAAGCTGTCATGGTACCAAAACCTCCTCGCTGCCATATCTTCCTCCTTGCTTTTCCTTTCATTAAAGTTGTCCAATGTTAGGTTGAGATCTTGGGGAGGTACGAGGGAGGAAGAAAGGAGAGGTGATAGATGGACTTGGTGGAACATTTGATGAGAAACTACCTAGAGGTCCCATTGGAGATCTACCAATCCCTGTAGTTTCAAACCTCAGCCTAAATCTTTTGGCATTTTGTTCTTTGATACTTTCCAAAGCAATGTACATTTCCGCTGTGACTTCTTCAGGGCAGCCATCACAAACTACAACATCTTTGCACACAACTCGAGCTAGGTGGTGTTTTAACCTGTTTATGCCCCCATACATAGTTGTTAGACAGTAATTACACTTTACTTGATTGTCTTGCCCTAGGACCACCCGAACACAATGTTCCCATGCTTTATCAAATGGCCTTCTATGTGTTCTCCTAGGTGCCATGGATCTGAACCTTAAGAATGGAAAAAAATAAAATTAAAATAAATTAAGGTAAATTTTCTGTTCTAGGTGTTTTTATGTTCTAGAATCTGAGCCAGCACAAGCCAGTAGGTTGTGATGGCAGCATGCACAGGTCTATGCAAGCTTCCATCATAGCCCAAAGGATTGAGATGGATCAAGATTCAACTGCCAGCATTTAAAAAAAATAAAATAAAATAAAAATTAACAAAAAAAACTTCAAAAAATAACATTAAAAAAGTTTTAAAAACAACATTAAAATCTCAAAAATTTAACAAATAAATAAAAATTAACATTAAAATCTAAAAATTAACAAATAAATAAAAATTAACATTAAATTCCAAAAAATTAACAAATAAATAAAAGTTAACATTAAAATCTAAAAAATTTAACAAATAAAAACAACAGTCAAAATTTAAAACTTAAAACGTAACTAGAATTAAAAAAATTAAAAATAAACTAACCTGAAACTAAGCCCGAATCTGAACACTGCCGAGAACACACGCACAATGGAGAAGGCACTTCAACGCATGCCAGCACGCGAACCTGGCAGCTAAACACACGCGACCTGTGAAGTTTGAACACCCTGCGAAGTGCGAAGTTGTTGAACACGCCCGTGCATGAACCAATGGGGAAGCCCGACGCTCGACGCCTGTGCAGACTATAGAACAATGGAGAATCTATCCCGAAGTGAAGTAGGAGGAGAAATTCGCTGACGCTATTTGCTTCGTTGAGTGAAGGTAAGTTGGTGCCTTCTTAAAAGAAAATTTCAAAGACTTCCCTCAAAAGTTACGTTCGCAGGTCAAAAACACTAACGCCAAAAATCACGCCGAATCTCCGCAATTCCTGGCGAGTGAGACCAATTTTAGCGATTTTCCACGAATCTTGGCGAGTTAGGCGAGTTGGCGAGTTCTCTGGGTGAGTGTGCAGCGATTACTCGTTTCGGCTGCAACTCGGGCACACTCGGCATACTCGACGAGTATGAGCCGAGTGTGACTACACTGGATAGGCTTCCTTGAGCAAAGTGCGCCCCCATGTTGACTCGATCACTTGATCCATGTATTGATCTTGATATTTTTTATCTCCATCATCGAAGATGTTTTAATCTCGACCGTCGGATGATAGCTGGTTAGAATGGGGACACACTCTCTAGCTATTTAAGAGAGGTGACCTCTCCATTGTATTCATGAGCTTTGGAACTGGAATTTGAATAAAGAGATTTTTGTCTAGGATTACACTCTGAGTTCTTCTAATGTGTTGATGATTTATTGATTGGTATTGCTATTCTCTTATACTGAGTTTACGTCGGGATAGATCTTATATATTTTCTTGCACCCATCCATTTGCAAGTTAAAGGAGGCGCACTTGAAGAAGGTGCACTAGTGGGGAGACTCACTTTGTGCCAGCGCTTGGGTTTTGTGTATCAGGGAGTTATTCTTTCTCGATGATTTTTCATTTCCCGTACTTTCTTTTTGTTGCATATCCCATTCGATTGTCTTGTTGATTGATTTCTTTGGCTAGACAGGTTGAAGAGGGGCGCCAGGGTCATTGATGGAAGCAAAACCACTAAAAGATCTTGCTCGAAAACTCTCATTTGATCAAAAGGATGACATTCTTGATCATCTCTGAGGTCATCTACAAGAACCAGGTATGTTTCACAGGTAATTTCTCTCTTTTACTTTCTGCATGCATTTCCCATCATTTCCTACATTGAAAAAAACACTCATTTAGTAGTAGGAAAATCATCGGACCAATTTGCACCAAGAATTAGCAAATTTGGCGATCTAGGTTTTATGCAGCATACCAAAAACCCCCCTCTCCCTCAAAAACGTCAAGGTTGGACTCCTCTGCCCATCTCCAGGCATTGGACTCGGTTTGGGAGAAAACACCCCTATTTGGTTTGCTGGTCAATTCCCTCTATTTTGGTTCTGGTTTTCAATTGGGTATTTTTGTTTTCCAATCATCTTACCCAATTAGGTGTGTTAAAGCCTTAATTTCATTAAATCAACCTCGTTTTGGGCATTTCCCATATTTCTGATTAAATCCCCCCAAGGTCCAAGGTCTAATTATCTAAACAAACACACCAACCCTAGATCTGTTTCAATTTCATAAGTCACTGGTCTAAATTGATTCGAGTAACATTTCCACATTCCTTAAACACCCATACTTGAATATCCCTTAATTTATAGCTTATCCCTTAAATCTAGGGTTTCCATCTCTCACCTTACATATTCACATTTTTTTGGTTTGATCTGGTGATTAGTTGTAGATCTGTCCTTTCAGGATAAGATCGGGTCTCCCCCGTTGTCACTTGGGATTTCAGTGGCATAAAGCAAAGGAATCCCTAGTTGACATGACAACCATCAATCTTTTGGGGGTTAGGGTTTTCGTAGGTCACAGCTTTAGTTGGTTGTCCCCTCGACCATATTGAATAGGATTCATCTATTGGGACAACTACAAGATCTATGATAAAAGATGCCAAGAAGAACCTCCTAGCCACAGAGACAAGAAAAGAGATAAAAAGCAGCTCAGATGTGGAAGAGAAGATTATTTGTACCACAATGTAGAAGGAGGTGAATTTGAGTAGTGTTCACCCTAAGGAAGAGAAAGAGATGAAGAAACTCTTCCGCACTAAAATCCAACTCAAGAAGACTAAGATCAACACTCTATTTGATTCCGATTAGCAAGCAAACCTCATAGCAAAGGATCTAGTACATAATCTTGGATTGGAGATACATGATCATCTCGACCCTACCCATTGGGATGGGTAAATAAGTATGTAAAACTCAAATTCAGAAAACAGTGCAAGATCAAGTTTTCCATAAGTACAGAGGATATTGATTAAGTGGAGGTATACGTAGTACCCTTGGATGTTTGGGGTGTAGTGTTCAGAAGCCCCTACATGTATATGAGGGATGCAATCTTGACAAGGAGAGCTAACCAATACAACTTGATGAAGGATAAGAAATCCTTCTTCATCAACGCACACAAAGGTAAATCAAAAATCTCTCTAGTAAGTGCCATCAAAACGAAAAGTTGATCAAGTCAAGTAAAGAGTTTGTATTTATTTTCTTAAGACAAAATCAGTAAGACAGTGAATCAACAAAAGTGAAGGCATACCTGGAGGGATGTACCAAAGAGGAGAAATATCAGTTGGAGAGCTTTTTGCAAGCATACAAAGAAGTGTTTTATAAGCCTAAGGGACTACCTCCTAAGAGGGAGGTGGAGCACAAGATACAGCTATTGCCAAATTCTCCAATGCCAAACATCAAACTATACAGGCAATCTGTCATAGAAGAAAATGAAGTGAAGAAGCAGTTGCAACAGTTGTTGGAGCAAGGGGTGATCCAACCAAGCACCTCACCTTGTGGGTCACCTATCACATAGTACCTAAGAAGAATGGGTCTTGGAGGATGTGCATCAACTATAGAGCATTGAACAATATCGCACGGAAGAATCAATATCCTCCACCCAAAATCGATAATCTATTGGACCAGTTGGAGCATGCCAAGTACTTCACCAAGTTGGATCTCAAATTAGGATACCGTCGTGTGCGAGTAAAGCAAGAAGACACCTGAAAGACCGCTTTCGACACCATGCAAGGTCTATATGAAATTTGAATGGTTATTTGGTTTATGCAATGCACCATCTACATTTATGCATTTAATGAATGATGTATTACACTCTTTCTTAGATCTGTTTGTTATAGTATATCTAGATGGCATATTGGTTTATAGTGCTACCTAGGAAGAGTTGTCTCACATCTCAAGCAAATGTTGGAGGCCTTGACAAAACATCAACTACTGGAAAACCTTAAGAAATGTGAATTTTTCCAACAGTCCTTGGTGTATTTGGGGTATGTGATTGGTGGAGGAGAACTTAAGATTGATCCTGCAAAAATAGAGGCCATCAATAAGTGGCCTACTCATACAAATGTCATTGAAGTTAGGAGCTTTCTAAGGGAAATACAATACCTTCGAGAGTTCATAGCTTTCTTTTTTACTATGGCTACACTTCTCCATGCCATAACAACCAGAAGCAAGGGGTTTCGGTGGGGAAAGAATTAGCAAAAAGCCTTTGAAGAGATCAAGCGAAAGATTAGTCGAGTACGAGTTCTCGCTTTGCCTAATTTGCAGAATGATTTCAAATTGTAGAAAGATGCAAGTGGATATACTATGGGAGTAGTTTTGATGCGAAGGTGAAGACTAGTATGCTATCATTCTGAAATGGTCCATAAGGATGTCCTAAACTATCCTATATACATAAAACAAAAAAATGACATACATAAAACACAAACCCTAGTAATAAAGAGTAGAGGATGTTGCAATAGAAATGATGCAACACAAGTGTTGATCTTATAATTCATTAATATATGATCTTCAAAGAAAGTTTGCTTTAATCCTTTGTGCACCATCATAGTTTAAGTAGTAACCCAAACTTTGTCGACGTGTGTGGAACCACTTATTCATTTTAGATTGTAATGTTCGATTACTGATAAATAGGGAATTGACTGCGGACACTTAATACCAAGAGCATATTATAACAATTATTCAGTATTATTAAGTCATCAATATAGTAAAGAGGGCCATCATAGTTATTATCATAAAGCATGCAGAGCATGCAAGCCTTATTTCTTCAGTCTTAAGTCAACGAGCAATTAGAATTGCATGCATGCAAAAAGTAAAGTGCAAACCCTAAAAGTACATGCTAAAGCTATATAAAAAAGGTAGTTGAACCAAAAAGGGATCTATGATTATTATTATTGAGTTTGGTTTCAAGAGCAGCAGCAACAAGTGTCGTAGCAGCAAGTTGGGTTGGAGACGAAGGTCTTCAGCTAACAAGGGATTTCGAAAGCAAAATCTATTTGCCCGAATCACTTCAGGATAGATCATCCAGATCTATCATCGATACTCATCATCTTCTTAATTATTGGTTCAATCATCCAGCAATTAGAGAAATATTTTATTGCAGGTGCACCCTTTTGCTGCTGGGAAATAGATGGAAATCCCAGATCCATTCGCTAGCCTTCAGGATTCCAATAAAGTTTCTGCATGCTACCTCCATTTTTCTCAACAGGGTTACATCAGCATATTGAGTGATTACTATTCCGTTCCAGGCACATTCAGAGCCTCCACCAACAAAAATGTGAGGAAAGAGGGCATCATCCCTTCTAAAGCAAATCAATTCGCTAGGTAGCTTGAAGGAGGATAAACTTCTGCATCCATCCCTTTATCTCTCCAAGGGGACTATACTCTCAGTCCTAGAAAGTTTCAGCAGCAACAGACACTTCCTCTTTCAAAAATGTCAAGATCAGCAGAAGGAGGACACACTTTCAGCTAGGCGTCAACTGTTGGAGAGGAGCACTATTTTCTTATATTTCTGGCACAACTTGCATGCATCTCATCTATTAACAAAATATCAACATTGTTATCAGTGGTATGTGTATCTTTTCTAACTAAAAGTCTTTACCCTATTTTCTCTCCAAATCAGTGATTTTTTAGGGTCATTTGGCACGACACTTTTTGCATGCACGTTTTATTTATCTTTCCAGCACAATTTGAGCATCTGAACAACAAACATATTACCAAATTACAACAGAATATCAGCTGGGATATTACATAGATGTACTGGTTTGAACTTCAATTTTACACCTTCGGCCAGAATTGTCTAATAAATAGAGATTTTCCTTGGGCATTAATGTATACTTCAATAATTCATTCATATATGTTTTTTCTATATAAAGAAACCTCCATTTTGATTAAAGACTCTTCAATATCTAGGATTTTGTGGGCAAATATGGACTGTTGTTTTGCACTTCTTATAATGTACTAAACATCTAGGTCATTCTGCCTTAAAATTCTTATAGCATTATTGTAAAAGGTAATTGTTTTATCTCAAATAACTTGAGTGGGCTTAAGTTTTAACAACAAAGAAAATGTATATGTCTTTTTGAGAGGTTATAAGTTCAAATTTGAAAGGGGAATTTGAAAGGGGATAGCGTATATACACCTTTATAGACTTTAGCAGTCAAATCATTGCACGAATAAAGTCCTTTCTCCCACAAGGAATAAAATTTTATACACCAATTTGATGTTAAGCTTAGATTAATCTTAAAATTAGATTCTTATCATTAATATGCTTTATGTTTTTATTACTTATAAGTTATATGTAATGGATATTAAATTCTAAACCTATAAAATATACTCCACCTATTCAAATATCCTTTATGGTGTGATGCATCCCTCAGACTTTCCAGATTTTAGTATTTCGTTAGTGAACACTCCCAAGCCAAACGGATGCGTAATCTTCCAGGCAACTCTGACTAATTAATGGCTGCCTTTTAACAGTTGTCAGCGGCAAATTCATGAACTGGCGATTGGTGGCACTCAAAAGAGAGCCCACCATGGCTCTACATGCAACGTTATGCCCACGAGACGAATGTTAATGCTGTGTCGAGCGAAAGCTCTCCATAGTTATAAAATTTTATTTTTGACTTTTAAGTAAAATTAAATATATTTTCTGAATGTTTGATATATGGAAACTGCTGTATTTCCCCTAATACTAGTGTGAGTTACAAAACCATTAAGTTGCATAAACTCCAAACTCGGCTTTAGAACAACGATTTCAGCAGCAGTAAGTCCAAAAGTGTATAAGCCCTTTCATACTATCGTTTCAAATTTCCAGTTTCAGTAATTTCTATATTCAGAAATTATCTATTTTGAAAGATTTCTATATTTCAAAATTTTGTTTCCTATTTTTGGAAATTTTCTGGTTTTGGTAGTACTACGTTGCACATGGCATGGAGTCACATGGAATTGGGCGGGCGACGGCATGGAGTCACGTAGAATGCGGACGGTGACATAGAAGTCTGTGTATGTGACGTTGTATCATTTGACCATCTTTTCCCAGGCATCTTCGGAAGGCTATAACTTTCTCACACGACGTTCGACCAAGGCAAAATGCTTTTTGATTCTAGCTATTTTCACGTACTTTCCATTGGTTCAATCAAATTTGATAAATCATTTTCTGCAATGGATTCTTTAGTTTTCTTCAAACGACCTCTGCACTTCCAAATGTGCCTAAACTGGGCATATATAGAAGATATGATCAGAGAACAAATTGACGCAGTAAGTTAATTCTAACATCCAAGATTTGTTTGAGAAGAGCGATGGGAGCAAGCTAGACATACAATATCAAATGGTCTACGAGTACAGATTGAAACTGTAGGGTTCTAATGCTTTAATGCTCGTGATTTCCCGACAAGGACGATTCAGTCACAATTTTATATATTATTAAAGGTTTTGGACACATACGCTACCCACCACAGGTTGTGGATGGCATCTTTCATTGTGGATGGCATCTTTCATTGTCCTCTTGAGATGCTAATCTTTGACAAAAAGAAGTTCATCCATCTCCCTAACTTTTTAGGGATGATCAAAGTTGGCTTGTAGGGGTAAGGTTGATTTAATATTGTAATCTGCATATAAATGTGTATTCATTCCCCCGTCCGCATGAGGGGAAGATTAGAACAGGCTGTAATACTGTCTAGTGGCTATATTCGTTGATGCACTTGATGTCATTATGGTGGTAGTTGTAGCATTTAAAGTCATCATCTGCTAAGTATTTATATGCATATAATAGGTTGTCAATAGACTTGTCACTTAATTGGTCTAGCTGTCACATTTCTTAACATACTTAATGCCATTATGACATTTAAAGCCATCATTTGTGGGGTTTTTAAGTAAATGTAATTGGTTATTATTAGAATTATTGAGGTCCTTGAATCGAGAATTTACGTGACTCCTTACTCAATCTAGGTAGTCAAGAATCTTGGTAGGTGAGCCTTTTAATATCCCACATTCATTACGTGAGTTGGTCTTCCCATTGTTAAGGCCTATATGTTGAGGAAGTCCTGCAGTCGTTATCCATTGTTGAGTACGTGAATTGGTCTTTCCCATTGTTGAGGAAGTCCTGAAGTCATTATCCATTGTTGAGGCCTATATGTTGAGGAAGTCTTCTGTGAATCATGTATCGAACCTCGTGCATGTCCTTGAAGATGGTGGATCTTTGTAAAGCTCTTGTTGGTCAGAATAAGTATCGAAAAAAATGTAGAGGAAATGAGGAATATGCCTTGATAGTGTGCAATTATATGTGTTTCTTGATTAATACCTCTCAAAAGTACTAGTAATCTGCTTAGCCTGCTTCATAATATGATTTCCATGTCCAATCCCACCCAGCTTAACCCATTGCAAGGCTCTTTATTTTTTTAAGCTAACTAAAGCCTTTTTAAGGCTTAACTTACCTTAACTTTCTTCGAAAAGTTGTCACTAACCTTTATGACATTATCTTGCAACCACCAATAAAAACAGCCATAAATAAGAATTCCTTTCCACTGTTATTTCGTCTATAGAAGTTGCGATAATTCATTTCCTTTGATTGAAAAGGATGTCAGAAAGCAAAAGATTAGTAGACTGAGGAAGCAATTGCATAGGTATAGTGAGTAATAAAATTTCAGCAACTAAGGGATGCCATTTGGATTTGATCATGGGAAATTGGAGAAACAACAAACAACATGTTTCTTGTTTTTTAAATGGCCAAAAAGAGAACCTCAGGTTTATAGCCTTGAACAGACATAAATCTTAAAGCCTGAATAGATGCAAATACACGGACTGAAAAACTATTGACATATACTAGTTTTATAAAAAAAGAAAAAATTAAAACAATTCTTAGAAAGAAACAGTAGTCGCCTTCATAGTGTGTGGTCTGTGTGTTTATGGTACAAGCTACGGGTGTTTGCTAATTGGTTATCTATCAGGGGCTCCCTACAAAGGCCTGGTTGGAAAGAAGAGGTCTTTCAAATGGGCTCTGCCCAGTCTGCAGCCATTCAGAAACTGTGAAGCACTTTTTTGGGGGGATTGCCAGTTTACGAGGAACCATTGGTATTACGTGCAGTCTCAGTATTCGATCGCTTTCCAGCGGGCAGGTTCACTGGAAAGCAGAGCTATTCAGAGATTCGAGCTATTTTGTCTACTTTGCATTCCTGGTATTTAACACTGTTTGTGGATCTCTGCCTTTTTCTCCCTTTGGAAGATCCGATGAAAGGCTACTTTTGATAATGAGGTTAGCTCCTTGTATGCTTTCTATTACAGATGGAGGGATGAGGTACGTAACCAGTTGTTGGCCAAAGGCTACTTGCTCATTAAGGATTCCAAGGCCCCCGAGGCAGATGCTTACTCTGACTTTAGTTCTGTTTTAGTAGTGCCGTGGAAGAGGATAATTGTATATACCCTTACTCCTTTTGCTTTGCCGATGCAAACATTTTCATGTGAATACAAGACGTAGTTGTCGGAGTTTGATAAGATTCCTATTAAACATTTATTCAAGTTAAAAACAAAAAACTATTTTCTCAGAAGACTATGACCTTGTGTCATTAAAAAAACAAAGAAGAAACTATATTATCAGAAGACTGATATTTTATCATTACAAAAGAAAACAGATAATTATCTGACAGAACGGGAGATCCAACAATCACAGCTTTTTGTTTTATACTGTTTTTTCTCATTTAATTTAACAATGAGAATACGCAGTCTTTAGAATGTAATTTCTTCTTTTTCACTTACCTTTGGCCACCATGCATAGAAACTATTATTTCTAAGTTCTCAAGAACCAAATTAATCAAGCTTCAGCTAAAAAACATATCAGTACATAAACCGCTTCAGACAAACAACATACTCAATCAAGAAAAACAAACAACATACTTAATCAAGAAAAAAGGTTATTCCAGTACAAATATGAACCAACTTGAAATTTAATAAGACATTTCTCAACAAAAATTTACAAATATGGACATTTTCTAACTAGGACTTTCAAAAATAAATACAAATTATATCTGCATATATAAGAAACAGAAAATAGAAACTACCTTTGTACAGTTTAGACAGTATGTACATCACAACAACAGCCTCTATGATGTTCCTCTTACTCTTCCCAAAAGCATCTTTCTCTTCTTTTCCGTCTTTCACATTAATAAATGCATATGCTCCATACATTTCAGACCTGAGATAATTATAGTCATACGGCTCCATTTCAACATTGGGACCATTCTTGAGATAGTTTTGATAAAACTCCCTGTTTGGGAAAAGACTTATCGATGGATGCATCCGATATTGTATATTTAGAATATGGACAGGGTGTCCAAGTCCCTCCAACCTTTCAAAGAGGCTTCTTCCATAGTTCATTTGCCCTGCAAGCTGATGAACCAAATTTCCATCGACTTAAAATTTTACACGAACTAGTAGCTAAGTTAAATAATAAATAAGTTGTTCAGAAAAGCCACTGAAACAGTGAAAACAAACCTTACTGATTACTGTTGCAGGTAACTGCTTTGGATCTCCTATCAAAAATGCATGCGTTACACCTCTAATTTGTAGTGCAATTGTAGATTCAGCCTCTTTGAGTTGGGCTGCCTCATCAATTAGCAAACAGTCAAATGGTGCTGCCAAGTTCATGCTGCTCTTCCCAGAAGATGATACAGTTGAAAATACTACCTTAGCACATGACAAACAAAATTCCAAAAGATCTTGGTAGGGGGGTAATCTTTCACAACATAATTCTTTTTTTAAGAAATACATACATTCACTTCTCCTGGAGCAAAGGGCTTCGTTTAAGAGTTTCTTATTGTTAATCACACTCTCTCTAAAATTCTCCATGCACTTTGATGCTTCTTTAGAGGTTTCTCCATGACCAGAAAAACATTTTCTAAGGGTTTTGTCCTTAAATGCATTTTTCTGAATAAGACTTACAAAACTCTCAACAACTTCATTCAGACGCTCCACGTCTTTTTTCTCTGAGACTGATCCTGGATAATCATTCAATAAAATTCCTGCACAATCAGAAAAATTTGAACGTAATTTTTCCAACCTCTCTCTGACAAACTGTAGAAAATTAACTGAATCCTTTGGTTTTGCTGTTTCTTGAAAAGCTTCATATTGTGAAATTGCTGATTCCTGGAAATCAAGAAGATCCATCACAGTCTTTTTCCATCCTGTCATTGGCAGACGACAATCTTTCAGACGATGCACTCGATAATCAAGGAAAATTTCTCCCAGAGGACCTTCAACATCCAAGCGCTCCTCATTTCCAACTAGTACAAGGTCACTGATCTGATGGACTTCTAACTAAGTTCAGGAATCTCATTGCAATTTCTGATATTGCAGCATTTGTTGGTGCACACACAAGTACTTTGTACCCCATATGTAGTAAAATAGAAAGAAGTGAAACTAACATCGAGGTCTTCCCTGTTCCAGGGGGGCCTTGGATCAGCTTTATACAGGGATGCTCTTTCTTTTTAACAGCATTGACTGCAGTAACTGTAGCGGAAATCTGAGAAACATTCAACTTGTGGGACTTGAAATGCTTGTTTCTGAATATTTCTATATCATCTTCATTTCCTTCGATAAAGGCTTCATTACAGTCCTGCAAAACCTACTTAGGTTAGACCTCGTTTCCTAGCTTGTCCATTCAAGCAATACTCAAAAACAATTAACCAAAATTAAGTCTTTAAAATCCAAAAAAGGCCTCAAACATTGGGAGTGCATACTTTTGTATTGTAGTATACTGCCTTGGCAAGCACAGCCAAATTTGTTGTTTCATCATCCAAGTTGGTATGTAAAGCTTTCCAGATTCGCAAATTCGTAGCCAGATTACCAAGATAAATACCAAAACATCTATTTTCCGTATTTTTGCTATTTTGGGAGCAAAAAGGATGCATATCTCGAACATATACTTTCACCTCCAACATACTGCCATTTTCATTTTCACCATTTGTATCTTTATATTGACACTCTATTCTATTTACTACAGCTAGCATGTAGTCACGAAGGTCTTCCACATATTGAGGTACTCTTGATGAGAGTATAAGAATATCCTTTGGTTTGAGCATTAAATTTTGCTTTTCCTTTTTCTCTCCGATATCATACTCTCCATCAACAAACATATTGTATAACACCACTTCATCTTCCGATGGCTGTATTTTTTCTGGAAAGATCACAGCTGCATATTGAGCTTCAGAGATGGATTCAAGAGTATTGTGCAGTTCTGCCCTCGTTTCTTCAATGAGTGGTGAAATAAATGAGTCCAGGTACTCTGCTACAGACTCAAACCTCTCTGGGATGTGTCTAACCTGAAAGGACCATCAAAGAGCTTTGCATAATTTGTACCTTGGTATCATAAAATTTGCAAAACAGAATGTACTTCAAGCACTAGGATTGACTCTATGCAACAACTTTAGAAAGTTTCTGGAATATACGGGCAACTATTCTGTACAATTTAAGTAGCCCAAGCCCACTCTATGAAACAAACTTCAGAAAGTTTGAGGAATATCACGGCAACTGTTCTGAAAAATTAAAGTATCCCAAGCTCCCCAACAGCAGCAGGAGGTGATCTAAGTCATAAAGAAAAAGAATCATCAAAAGACTCTGGAGAAGTGTTAAAACATGGATTGCAGGACATGGTAATCTTGAGCCCAACAATTACACCATTGGATTTTAGCAGTAAAAATATTTTTCAATACCTTTAATTTTACTCAAGGTTCAACCTTGTATTTATTATTTCAATGCTTGAAGGGAAGCAGATATATATAGGAAGCATTACACCACTAGACTAACATAGCAAACAATTAATCTTCATGAATAGGAAAATTTCAACAGGCATGACATGTATAAACAGAAAAGAGAAGAAAGAAATGCTGAGGACAACATTGAGAAAAATATTGGATTGGCGGAAAGCCCAAAGCTCATTCAAATCGACGAGAATACTTCACCAGATGAGAGAGAGGAAATTGAGAATCTCATTAGGGAGTATAGGGATATATTTCGATGGACATATGATGATCCTAAAGCCTACACAGGAGATACTTTTCAGCATACAATAGCTTTAAAACGAGAAACAAAGTCATTCAAACAGAAGGAAAGGCATAGCAATCCTAATATAGGTCCTCTTATTTAAAAGGAACTTCAAAAAATGCTAACTGCTGAACTTATAGCACCTACACAACATTCATCTTGGGTGGCGAATCTGGGAGGAAGATTGGTGAAATCAGGATTCAGGTTATGTGTCAACTTAAATAATTTGAATGAACTCTCCCTCAAAGATAGCTATCCACTTCCTAATATGGACCACCTGTTGCAGAGAGTTTCTGGATTGGATATATTGTCTACGTTAGATGGCTTTTCAAGGTCTAGAGTTTAAACAGATTCTGGTGATTGAAGAAGATCAACACAAGACAGCTTTTACTACACCATGGGGAACATTTGAATATCACAGGATACCATTTTGTTTTTTAAATGATGGATCAACTTTTTAGAGAGCCATGGATTTTGCTTCCAGACATGTTCTCAGAACCAGCAAAACGGCCGGTCCAACCAGGTCCATGAGCTTTCTAGGCCAACCATTGAATTCTGACCATTTTTTGCCGTTTCTGTATGGAACCCACCGATTTCCACAAGGAACTGACTGGTTCTATACAGAACCGATCGATTTCCACAAGGAACTGACCGGTCTTGTATGGAACTGGCCAATTTCCACAAGGAACCGACCGGTTTTTTCAAATCGACCAATTCCCTACAGCTTGGTTGTGGGGCATAAAAACAAGATTTTGAATTTTTTTTATAAATACAAAAAAAGAAGGACACATCAGCTTAGGATTATTAACCTAATGGCCCTACAAAACATAATAAACTGATGTTGGCACCCTTTTATTCCATCACACTCATTTTTGGAGTTTCCTTATGGCTGGGCTGAGCATACAGACTATGGTATGGCAACTGTACGAAGATTTGAGCTTACTCATATTGAGGATGTAGATGATGACACTGAGTTTGAGTATGAGGACTCAAATAATTCTGATATATGATTAAATTATAGAGTCTACATTCTAGACTATATTTATATGCTTATATTTTTGCTTTAGAGGCCATTTATAGCCTCTTTGTTTATGTACTTTAAATATGGATTGCACTTGGTGCTATTTAGGTTTAATACACTCTTGCTATATACATGAGAAACATTGCATATTTGTGTATTAAAGTTTGAATTCACATGGATATATATATATTGAAAATATGAATATTTTATGTATTTTTACTCAACCGGTTTGTTTCCCAGTTTTTGTCCACTTCTAGGTCTTGGGGTCAACTAGTTCAACCACCAGTCTAGTTCTGATAACATTGGCTTCCAGGCATATTACTAGGAAAATTATTGAAATATACCAGGATGATTTGTTTGTTTCTCTAGGGATATAAGAGAACTCATGTGAAACATCTTAGACAAGTCTTTGGGAGACATAGGAAATATAGGATATCTTTAAATCCAAAGAAGTTTGTGTTTCGTGTGGATAAGGGGATGCTCCTGAGTCACAGAGTATCAAAGGATGCTTTAAGAGTTGATCCTGGAAGGGTAGAAGCTATCAAGAAAATCCCATTGCCAGATAATAAGAAACAAGTTCAATATTTAGCAAAATTAAGTTTTATTAGGAGATTCATCCCAAACTTCTCAAAAATAACAAAGCCTATATCAAATCATTTGAAGGACTGTAAATTTTAAATGGGAGGATGAATGCATAAAGGCATTCCAAAAAATAAAAGAGGCCATACAATCAACTCCAATTTTGGTCAGCCCTAATGACATAAAAGGTTTTCAATATTTTCATATGCATCAGAAGATACCATTGCAGGAGTTTTGTTACAAAATAGCAGTCAAAACATGGAGCAGTTGTTTGCTTTTATGAGCAATGAATTGAGAGATTCAAATTTGAAGTGTTTAATTATGGAGAATCAAGCTTATGCCCTACTACAGGAATTAAAACAATTCAGAAGCTATATTGGACATCCAAATATACTGCTTATGCCCCTCATGTTGTTGGTAAGAACATTGGCATAGCCCTCATGTTGATGTTAAGGACATATTGGCACAGCAAGATTATCTAGGTGCCAGAGGAAAGTGAGTCTCGAGAATTCAAGAATATGATATAGAGATCTGGCCAACTAAGCTATTTAAGGGGCAAGAATTGGTAAAAGATGTTAATCGAAGGTAACGAGAAGGCTTTGAACATTGGTTATTTGGATATGATTTCTAACTTAGATTGTCTACAACGTGATTTTCAGGATTTACCAGAGTGAAGGGATCTTTTGCCATTGTAAAAGCTTAGGTCTAGGCTTGTTTATGTAAAAGTGTTGGTCTAATAGGGCTCAAGACCCTTGGTCTGGTCATGGCAAGTCCTCTTGGTTTCCATTCTAAGAAGTGCTGGCTTTGTTATCGACTAAGTTGGACTTAGGTGGATTTCTAGTGAGCTTCCAAAGTTCAGGGCCAATCTTGGCCCCTTTTTAAAATTTTTGCATGTTCATACCCTACGGGGAATTTGTAATAAGTTGACGTAGCATGATGACTTTTTGTAAAAGGCTTGGACTACTTAGACTTAGCTATCAATGTGATACTCTAGAGTGTTTTTTCCTTGTTAATTATCGGTTGTTGCACAAATGATTTATAATTTTCGAGTTTTTCACTCAACCTCTAAAGCTGGAGTATTCACCTTGGTGGTTATGCTTTAGGAGGTTATTAAAGTCTAGGTCTTTATGTATATTACCATCCTAGTCACGTTTTTGAGTCATGAAAATTGCACCAGGTCCTCCATAGGTTTTTTTTTTAATTTCCGAGAAAAAAAAAATTCATGTAAACTTAGGCTATTTTTTAATAGTTTAATTTGGAAAATTCAAAGTGTCATAAAAGTGTGGCTAGGGGGGCAAAATTTGTCATGGGAATGCTCGTTTTCAAACTCAGAGCACCCACTTTTCCTAAGTTTAGGTGATTATTTATCACTTCAGTGAAAAAAACTCCAAAAAAACAAAAAAGTGAATAAAAATTATAAAAAGGAAAAATATGGAGAAAATGCACATCTCTAAATCAATCGGAACTTGTCCCAGACATGTTCCAGTTCAACTAAGGATGATGTTGGGGCTAATTGAAAACCATATCAAAATCAAATCAAGCCGATTCTAATCAACTCCATGAGGGGGCGAATTTCTCCTTAAAGAGGCACATTTATCCATGAAAAATGCTCACCTCTTGTTGTATATGTGTCACAGAAAGAGGCAGGGTGACCTACCTTATGAGAGGTGTTGCCTACCACCTCTAGTTCACTTCCGTTCATCCCCAATCATCTCAAAATGCTCCAACACTTGGCAAATTCACCACCCTTGGGGATTGCTCTCATTTTTCTTATATAGACAACGCCTTGGCTCTCATTCAAACTAGTTCGAGTTGGATAGAGAGTAGGCTTGTTGATTGTAATAGTTATAGTTGTTTTTCTTGAAATAAAGAAGGGTTTGGAGGCTAGATGGTGTCGTATTCTATTGTGTGAATGAGCATTGTCATGTCTCATTGAGGCAACTTGTAATTTTTCATAGTTTTCTTATTATGATCTTGTGGATTTGGCCTCGAATAATTGCTATCAATTGGTAGGAAAAAAGTTTAGTTAATAAGTTTATTAGCTAATTCTTTTTATATGTATGTTTAGAGATATAGATCTTATATGTCTATTAAGTTTATTGGCATGTTGTTTTAGTCTCTCTATATATGTATTAACCGGATCTCACAAGTATCTTGGCAAGCTTCTAATCAGTTGCAGGTGTCCTAGGTTGCAAAAAGCATTGATCTAGTTTGCTTCCTCGTTTTCTCCAACATATTCAAGGCATAGTCCCTCGGCATTCCACCGGAAAGCTCCACGATTGATCATTCGGACACCAAGCCACCTCTTCTTCTCTTTCTCCATTTAAATCACTTCTTTCCTTGGTTACTTTTTCCTTGTCTTAGACCTATGGTCTATAAGCTAACATTATTTTCAGATCTGATATATAAGAATTGCATGCATAGATCTAGAGTCATTTGAAAGATTCGAGTCATTTTTAACTAGATCAAGCTTCAAGAAAGTTTTCATTTTTAGAAGTTGTTTTAAAATAGATCTTATTGTCGCCCGAAACTAGCACGCGAGTGCTGAAGCCCAAACTGCGGGCACGCCAGCCCGGTGACAACTCTTGAAAGAGAAGCCAATGTCACCACACCCCTCTCTCTTCGCTTCATGCTGGCTCTTCTCCAGCTCTAGGGGGGTTTCCCTAAGTTAGGATCGCTAATGTTGAAAAGTTACCTAGGAAATGTTTGTCCACCTAGTGTTGCCTTGGGGTGGACAAGGACACTTAAATGTGACTCCTAGACGTTTTTTGTGTTTTAATAAAGTGAGATGCACTTTATATTTTTAAAGTGACTTTATTAAAACGTTAGGTGGGTATTTTTCCTAAGTTCTCATTTAAAAAGTTGAGTGATTAAATAGAAAAAAGGGTTGCTCAACCTTATTAAATGATATGAGTGCACTAAATATCATTTAATTATTTTTTTATGGAGCATTTAATGTCAACCTTTGATCTAATCTAATCTTGACCGTTAGATGGACAAGGGAGGTTGCCATGAACAAAAAGGCTAGGGAAAGGCAAAAGTTCATTCATTGTGATCATTCCAAAAGAGATTTTTGGGAGAGAAGAGGAAAAAGGAGAGAGTGAGGGTTTGAAGAGATTTTGAACTAGGAGAGAGAAAATTCCAGAATTCTAAAGTGGGCACACTTCCTAATAATTCTGAATTTTTCCAGACAAAGCTAGCACAAAAATCGAGGAAGGCTGGGTTATTTATTGGCACAAAAATCGAGAAGAAACGTACTGTACCAGTCCATACAAGTTGTACATAAATCGAGAAGATTTCATATTGTATTTAATGCAGTCCATACAACATTTAATGTTGTTGTCAGTGATCATATAGGGCACAAATTTCGAGAATATTTAATGTTGCGGGTCGTACGCTGTCAGACCGTACCCGTCCGTATAGTCCCACACGTGTGCACAAATTTCGAGGCTATTTAATGAGCAGTCCGTACAGTTCTGTCAGATAGTTATTTGGCACGAATTTCGAGAATGGAAGAGATAAGTACTGTTGTTCTGGGGTTGTAAATTTTTGTCTGATAAGTTAATAAAACTCTCACTCTGAAAACAGGTTTTCACTTAGGGGTTTTTCCTAGTCCATTAGACAAAAACAAGTGTCTAAATTTTCATGTGTTAATGTCTGAAAATTTCTGAATTTTACTTTTCCTATTTGAAAAGAAAATTTCTCAGTTTGTTTAAAGTTGAGAAAAAGTTTTCACATGTGTTTCAGTTTGGATAATTTTTGAAAAATTATGCATTGAAAGCGTTGGGCATTAAACAATGCAGAGAAGCCTAAAGGCTTGAAACTGGGTTGAGAAAACTTTCAAAAACTTTCCTGGTATCAAAGCTTTTGCAAATATTCATAATTTTAAACATTCAGAAGTTGGGGTTTGAAGGAAAAGAATTCTTGAACAGCTTGCTTAAGGTTACAGGTTGCAGCCATGGTGTTCGGTCTTAGAGTGGAAGATAGACTTGATGGGGCTGCAAATTTTAGCCCTTGGAAGACTAGGATTAGCTTGATCCTTGAACAGAATGAACTATGGGATATAGTTCAAGGGACAGCTACAAATCCTGTGGTAGTACCTGCTGATGCAACATATAAGCCTTTCTGAAAAAGGACATAAAGGAAAGAAGAGTCATTCTTGATGCAGTGAAGGATCATGTGATCCCTCACATTTCAGCCAAAGACCATGCTTGTGGACAGGTTTGACAAATCTTTATCAGAGTTCCAATGAAAACAGGAAGATGGTATTGAGAGAGAAGTTGAAGGGTGTTCGCATGGAAAAAGGTGAAGGCATGGCATCATATCTTACCAAGATCACACAAGTAAGAGATGAGTTAGCAACTGTAGGAGAGGTGATAGGCATTCCTGCGATGGTGCTTACAACACTTAATGGTGTGTCACAACAGTGGACCGTATTTGTTCAGACCATTCTTGGGAGGAAGAACATGCCCACATGGGATCGATTGTGGGATGATCTCACACAGGAGGAGATACGGAGAGGATTCTTACAGGGCAATTCGTCACATCAGAGAGATGATGAGGAGAATGTTGCTTTAGCAGCGAAGGGCAAGAAGAAGAAGAAGTTCAAGAAGGGCTCCAAGGAGGGAGCCAAACAGCATGAGGGAGAGAAGGACATGAGCAAAGTGAAATGCTTTGCATGTCAGAAGATGAAACAACTATGCTAGACAGTGTCCTAACAAGAAGAAGAAGCAGCAGCAAACTGCAGCTACAGCGGAGATCGATGAGTTTGCAGTGAGATCTGAGAGAGATTTTTCTCTCTTTGCAAGTGTTGGTGTAGAGAGAGCATCTTCTATTACCAGCAGATATTTTGAGGACCACATGGAGCATTCCATAATTGTTGGGCATTCATTGAATGCCACCACTACTTCCTCCACTTGGTACATTGATAGTGGAGCTTCCAATCATATGACAGGTGATCGAGACATGTTCACAGAGATGTATGAGTCAGACTTGGAGATTGAGGTTGTATTGGAAGATGATACAGTGGTGAGAGAAGTTGGGCGAGGGACTGTCCGCTTCGAGAGGGAGTCCATGCAACCTATGTTTCTGTGGGATGTGTTGTTTGTCCCTGGGCTGAAGAAGAACCTTGTTTCAGTTTCCTTGATAGAGGACAAAGGCTTCGGTGTATTTGTCCTTGATAAGAAAGTTCACATCTTTCCCAAGTCAACAGGTCCATCTGACTCACAGGCAATTGGAGTCGGGAGTGGGAAACTGTACAAGCTTATTTTCCAGCGACATCATGCACTGTCACACAATCAAAGCAGTGATGAGTTGTGTGAGCTATGGCACAGGAGAATGGATCATCTTCGCCATCCAGCTTTGCGGATGCTGATAGAGATGACTACAGGTATGCCAGAGTCCAACACGGAGTCGAGTGGTGTGTGTAGAGGGTGTGCTTTGGGAAAGTACACCAAGACTACTTTTCCAAACAGTGATTCCAGATCAGAGGGAGTGCTTCATTTGATACATTCAGATCTGTGTGGTCCCATGTCTTCTGCCTCTTTGACAGGATATGAGTATTACATCACTTTCATTGATGACTTTTCCAAAAAGACCTGGATCTATTTCCTTAGAAGCAAAAGATCAGAGGAAATCTTGCTTCGGTTCCAAGAGTTCAAAGCTCTTATGGAGAACCAGACAAGAAAGAAGATCAAGGTGCTTCGGTCAGACAATGAAGGTGAGTACACTTCTCGTGCATTTGATGAGTATTGTCGACAGGGGGGGATAAAGAGGCAGTTGACTGTTCCTTACACTCCACAGCAGAATGGAGTGGCTGAAAGGAAGAACCGCTCTATAGTGGGTGCATCTAGAGCCATGCTGCATGATCAGAGTCTTCCTTTCTTTCTATGGGCAGAGACCTGTAGTACTGTTGTTTATGTTCTCAACAGGAGTTCGCACCATGCATTGGGGAGTAAAACTCCTGAGGAGACATTCACAGGGAAAGTGCCTTAGATAGGTCACTTTCGTATTTTCGATTGCCTTACATACTCTCATGTCCCTTCTAAGAAGAGAACAAAGTTGGAGGCTACAGGTGAGCGTGGTATCTTTGTTGGTTATGATGACACATCGAAGGCTTTTCGGATTTACCTTCTTGCACAGAGGAAAGTTGTGGTGAGAAGGGAGGTTAAGTTCGAGGAGGAGAAAGCCTTCAAGAGGTCTCTTGATTCTGAGATGGAGGATCAGCAGGGTACTACACAAGTGACAGCTCAAAGTTCAGGGTCACCAGTTTAAGGTGTGACTGGGTCACAAGTTACAAGTTCTTCGATTATAGGGGCTCAGTCTATAGGTACTCCTGGTACAGGGATAGGTTCACTGATCACAAGTTCACAGATGACACCTTCAAGTGATTCAAGTTCTAGTGGTACAGGTACAGGTTCACCAGGGACAGGTTCTCAGGTTGTTGGGACTTCTTCAAAGTGACAGATGTCTGACGAGGAGGTTGAGGAGAGTTTGAGATAGGATGCTTCCTCCAGGAAGAGGAAGCTCAGTTGGCTTCAGGAGTTGATGAAGGAAGCAGAGCAGTCAATTGGACCGCCCAAGAGTGAGGTCAAAGAGAGCAGGGCACCTAAGAGGTTTTCCAACTATATGGCACAGGTGACCAGCTTGCATGATATTATTCCCGATACTTATGAGAAGGCTTCCGCACACCAGGTATGGAGAGATGCCATGATGGAGGAGTACAACTCCATCATGAAGAATGGGGTGTGGGAAGTGGTTCCGAGACCAGAGGGGAAGTCAGTTGTGACTTCCAAATGGCATTACAAGATAAAGCATGCTGCGGATGGCAGTATTGAGAAGTTCAAAGCTCGTTTTGTTGCACATGGTTTCTCACAGGTCGAGGAAGTCGACTATGATGAGACATTTGCACCAGTGGCCAGATTTTCTTCGATCAGGGCAGTGATCTCCGTCGTTGTAGAGATGGGGTTTCCCATGGGGGGTTTTCCTAATCCATTGGACAAAAACAAGTGTTTAAATTTTCATGTGCGTTAATGTCTGAAATTTTCTAAATTTTACTTTTCCTGTTTGAAAAGAAAAATTTTGAGTTTGTCTAAAGTTAAGAAAAAGTTTTCACATGTGTTTCAGTTTGGATAATTTTTGAAAAATTATGCATTGAAAGGGTTGGGCATTAAACAATGCAGAGAAGCCTAAAGGCTTGAAACCAGGTTGGGAAAACTTTCAAAAACTTTCAGCTAAGGCAGGTGCGGCTGAGGGCAAGGTGATTTGAAGAGGCTGCCTTAGAGAAACATGGGTAGCAAAAAGAAAAATGATTGTGCTTAACGGACAAGAAGGGAAGGCAGGATCAATCCTCGAGGGAAGACCAGTGCCAGTACCAGAAGGGTAAGTGGAGTCAAAAGGGGACTCAAAAAGGCTCTGCATTTCACAGAAGGGAAACTAAGTTGGTTCGTTACATAATCAGAGGCAAGAAGAATGGAAGTATAACTGAGTACTATCCATTACTCCTAGACCTTTGAAAACATAACGGCAACAAGCAACTTGGCAGCTGAAATGCTTGCCCAATGTGGTAGATTATAGCCTTCTATGCAAGCTTGGTCTATAACTTACGAAAAAAACATAGAACGACGACAGAGATGCCCAAAATAACCCAAAACTCAACATGATTTTTTCTTTATTAACTCTGGGGAAAAATCCTCCCAACCAAATTTTTCCTCCTTGCAATGGAGAAGGCTGGCCTTTTTATAGGCTCAAAAATCCATTCTCGTAAAAAAATAATAAAATAAAATAAATAGAAAAAATGGGATCCAGATCCACTTTTTCCTCAATCAAACCACTAAACTCCAAAGGTTAACTCCTACTTTAACTTTAGCCACTGCAAAGACTTTATTAGATATGACTCATACTTTTACTAAAGTATATCATACCCAAACATAAAAAGTGCACTTAAATAAACTTTCATGCTGAACTAAGGCTGAGTGCCAATGACTTTGAAGAATCGGCTGCTTGAGAACATGATTTGGGCTCCACGTGGAACGTTCAAATCTGGGCATGCATGAGAATAGGTCCCTTATTTTGGCTATCAAAACTGATAGGGAGCCAGGTACCAAACAGACATCTGCTTGCTCGGAGCCGTGACAGACCAGCGAAATGCCGCTTCCAAACAAGGCATGCTCTATCAACAAAAAGGAAACAATTTATTAAATGGACCTCCAACTTGACCGACGCGAAACCATTAAACCGAATGAGAGCCGACTTTCTTTGAGATGAAACAGCAACAAGAAACCCGTGCTTCCAAGACTCGACTGCTAAAAAGCTGTGGCAATCAGCTGCTAATTAAAAATCAGGGCTCTTGGAATGGATTTCCATCCTCAAATTTCCACGCCAATGGATCAAAATGCTTGATAGATGCCGCGTGGATAGCAATGGGATACTTTTGACGGCTGCAATTCAGCGTGGCGTTCCATGAAATCTGGCAATCGGCTGTAAGTGGATATGATCGTTGCAAGGGGATACACAGTGACTCATAGCCGAGAGAAACAACCTTCACCGGCAATGCATTTTGGCCAAGAGTTGATGCCGACAGTGATCCGTTTGACAATTCCATTCAGTGGATTTATATCGGCAATGATTACTGGCTATCAACAACTATGATCAACTGTCAATGATTGGCTTATCGATACAATGACTAGCTACACTGAAAAGAGGTTCTTGCTTCACCTTCTAGCTCTGAATGAAAACTGTGTAATAAATTAGTGACTGGTTTGCCACATCAATTCGTGGATTGCTCCACGTTGTGCACTTGTATCCCAGTTCTTTAAATGCTGGTATTACGATCATATTAATGTGTGAAGTCGTGCCAAGGAGGGAGTCGTGCCAAGGAGGGCATAGCCGAATATTTAAATTGATTCTATAGAATGACAGTCGTATTTTGATGAAGTTGCGTTGGCATGGAACCATTGTTTGCAGATCGACGTTCATTCAGACGACAATTAATTATAACTTCCATCCGGTCCATTGCAAGCATAAGTTCTAAAAACATTTTCCAATTAGTTGCAGTGGCTACCTTGTCACAATTTTGGAGTGGAAGCCGAAAGAATGCGAGGAGAGCAACCTCTGCAAAAAGCCTGCAAATCAATTTATGTGCTATAGAACTCCCGTAGGTTGTTTAATCGTGTTGCTGAAACCACGAATCCATCATCGGAACAGTCAATGATGCTTTTCCGTGAATGGGCCAGACGTGGTTGGAGAAGTGACTAGAGAGATTGCACGATTCATGCTTTGACTCGCTCAGATCATTTCATAGTTCCATCACACATGAAGAAACGCTACCAATGGGTTTGCAATCAATACGCGACACTGCATGCTCATCTTCTACACCTTTGCCATGCCTTCTATCCATCAAATTGCTAGCACAGTCTGTGAAAATAACCCATTGGAGAAAGGGGGAGATCCAACATAATGACGGACAGCTAAATCGAGACCTAGAGTTGTCAAGTCTGTTAACCCAATATCCATGGCCTTCAAAGTTGAATCTTCGTCGGGAGATTTTGAAAAGATAGCTCTCTGGTTTCATATCTTGATGTACAATGCCATGTAAATGACACTCTGTGGCAACTTTCAGTATTTCTGTCTACCATTTGGATGAAAACATGGATCAAAGAACTCATGTCAATGCCACTGAGATTCTATGGCATGCCGTAAGAACCTTTGCTTCTTCAGCCCTGTGCTCTTAAAAAGGTCCCCACCTGTTTCTGTAAGAGCTTTCTTACAATCCATCATTCCTGCCCTAGTCTCCTCCCGGAGGTTCTTTGCAGATTCAGTGCGTTCACCAAAGCTGTAACCCTTGGAAGGATACATTGACTTGGGTGTTGTAATATGGGTGATGTCTTCTGCAACATTGGGGTGAAATGGGCTGAAAATCATTTTTGATGCTGACCATTTTGTGGTGTTTTGCAGGCTGAAGGAGGCCCAAGCAGCACCCTATGTGCAACAAAGACATTCATAATCCTTCCTACTCTCTAGAGTGAACACACTCAACCTGCAAAGCAACTCCGGGAGGAGACTGGGGCAAGAATGATGGATTGTAAGTAAGCTCTTACAGAAACAAGTGGGGACCTTTTTAAGAGCACAGGGCTGAAGAAGCAAAGGTTCTTATGGCATGCCATAGAATCTCCGTGGCACTGAGATGAGTTCTTTGATCCATGTTTTCATCCAAATGGCGAACAGAAATGTTGAAAGTTGCCACAGAGTGTCATTTACATGGCATTGTACATCAAGATATGAAACCAGAGAGCTTTCTTTTCAAAATCTCCCGATGAAGATTCAGCTCTGAAGGCCACAGATATTGGGTTAACAGACTTGACAACTACAGGTCTCGATTTAGCTGTCCATCATTATGATGCAGTTGTGATTGGAGAGCAAGAGGGAGGATTATACAAATTAAAGGGCCAACCAGAACAAGCTGTGGTCCATGACTCAATAGAACCAA
Organism: Pseudotsuga menziesii; assembly: GCA_001517045.1. Taxonomy (NCBI): domain Eukaryota; kingdom Viridiplantae; phylum Streptophyta; class Pinopsida; order Pinales; family Pinaceae; genus Pseudotsuga; species Pseudotsuga menziesii. The sequence continues at coordinate 44,650 of LPNX010654035.1, read as the reverse complement.
ATGAACTTTGGCATAGAAGGCTTGCATATGTACACTATAGGGCACTACCACTTGCAAGCAATGTTGTTGAAGGTCTTCCAGAAATACAGGCAAAACATGAAGGTGTTTGCAAAAGATGTGCGAAAGGAAAGAACACAAAGAAGACATTTCCAAGTAGCGAGAGCAAGGCAAAAGGAATCTTGGAAATCATCCACTCCGATGTATGCGGTCCAATGTCATCCAGCTCATTGAATGGCTATATATACTATGTTTCTTTCATTGATGACTTTTCTAGAAAGACATGGATATATTTCTTGAAAAGCAAGGATGAAGTATTCAGTAAGTTCAAAGAATTCAAAGCCTTGCTCGAGAACCACACAAAGATGAAAATCAAGACCTTTCGATCAGACAATGGCGAAGAATTCACATCAGATGAATTCAAAGAATTATGCAAAGATTCAAGGATTAAGAGGGAGTTGACCACTCCATATAATCCACAACAGAATGGGGTTGCAGAAAGGAAGAATAGAACGATTATGGAAGCAGCAAGGGCTATGCTTCATGATCAAGATCTTCCTATGCATCTATGGGCAGAAGCTGCTAGGCAAGTTGTGTATGTACAGAACCGTACTCCGCATAGAGTACTTGAGAACAAAGACACCTGCAAAAGTCTTCTCCAGCAAGAAACCAGAAGTCAGTCATCTCAAAATATTTGGCTATCCAGTGTACATACACATTCCAAAAGAAAAGAGGACAAAGTTAGATCCTTCAGGAAAGAAGGGTATATTTGTGGGGTATAGTGAAACCTCGAAGGCTTACAAAATATACTTCCCAGGACTCAAGAAGATCAACATCAGCAGGGATGTGCAATTTGACGAAGACTCAGCTTACAACAAATCCAGAAAAAGATGTAATGCAGAACTTGAGGAAACAGAAGTACCTAGGATCCGAGATACAACTATGAACGAAGCAACTCCAGAAGAAGATTGAGAAATGGAAGAACCCCAAGAACCTGTAGATCCACCCCAGGAGAAGAATACTTACAAAAGGAAACCTGCATGGGTATGAGAGGCTATCCAAGGTGCAGAAAGATATGGGGCTCTAGAAGAAATGCACAGAGAAAGGAAGAGAACTAGGTCCTACTCCGGTTATGTAGCCCTATTATGTGACATCATTGATAAAGAACCTTCCAACTATGAAGAAGCGGCAGAAAAGAAAGAATGGAAGGATGCTATGATCGAAGAGTACCAGTCGATCATGAAGAATGATGTCTGGGATGTTGTCTCAAGACCAAAGGGGAAGTCTGTTGTGACTTCCAAGTGGATCTACAAGATCAAGCATGCTACAAATGGCAGGATAGAGAAATATAAAGCAAGATTTGTGGCACGTGGCTTCTCCCAGAAAGAAGGGATAGATTATGAGGAGACTTTTGCACCTGTGGCCAAATACACTTCCATCAAATCAGTACTTACTCTAGATGCAGTAATGAAATGGAAGATACACCAGATGGATGTCAAGACTACTTTCTTGAATGGTGTAGTAGAAGAGGAAGCGTATGTGGAGCAGCCACTCGATTTTGACACATGCCAGGGAGACTCACGTGTGCAAATTGAAGAAGGCCCTGTACGGTTTGAAACAGGCACCCAGGACGTGGTACGGCAGAATTGATAGCTTCCTGACTGGCTTAAGATTTACCAAGAGTAAAGCGGATTCCAACCTTTACTATAAGGTTGAGGAAGGGAACCCTGTGATACTCCTACTGTATGTAGATTACCTGTTTGTAACAGGTGAGGATGGGTTGATTGCTGACACAAAGAGGAAGCTTGCTGTCGAGTTCGAGATGAAAGACTTGGGTATGATGCACTACTTTCTAGGCATGGAGGTGTGGCAGAATGCAGATGGAATCTCCCTGGGACAAGGGAAGTATGTAATAAAGATCCTGAAGAGGTTCGAAATGATGGAATGTAAGGCCATGACCACACCTATGGCATCGAACCTGAAGCTATTGAGTGATGCTTCATCAGAGTTCGTTGATGCTACAATGTATCGTCAGATGATTGGGTCCTGGATGTACCTTACGAATATGTACCTAGAAGGTTATGTGGATTTGCATTGGGCAGGCAGTGCCATTGATAGGAAGAGCACTTCGGGGTGCTGCTTCAATATGGGATCAAGTGTGATCTCTTGGTTTAGCAGGAAGCAGTCCTGCGTGGCACTGAGTACAGCCGAAGCAGAGTATGCCATAGCTTGTTCGGCTAGTTGTGAGGCAGTGTGGCTGAGAAAGCCACTGTCTAATTTGTTTGATCTCTAGTTGGGTGCTACTTGTATATATTGCAACAACCAGAGTTGTGTGAAGTTGTCGAAGAACCCGGTGTTCCATGACAAGTCGAAGCATATCGAGATCAAATATCACTATATTAGGGATATGGTGCAGAGAGGAGCAGTGAAGCTCCAGTATGTCGCGACGAACAAACAAATAGTTGATGTGTTGACCAAGCCATTAGCCAGAGTGAAGTTTGAGTACTTCAGGGAGAAGCTTGGTGTTCTCCAGATCGAGGTTCCTTCCAAGGGGAAGTGATGAGTCCATGAGCCTTTCTGACATGGTGGTAGGATTGGTTCCTCCCATGGTCAGATATAAGTGTTGTGCCTTTCTGACATGGTGGTAGGATTGGTTCCTCCCATGGTCAGATGTAAGTGCTCAGTGCTGCATCCAACATGAAAAAGGGTTGGCTCTGTAGGGGAAATCCTTGCAGAGGCAAGGTGTTGCATCTAGCATGAAAAAGGGCTAGCTCTGTAGGGGAAATCCTTGCAGAGGCAAGGTGCTGCATCCAGCATGGAAAAAGGTTGGCTCTGTAGGGAAAGTCCTTGCAAGGGCAAGGCAATACATCCAGCATGAAAAAGGGCTGACTCTGTTGATCAAGACCTACATGGAGGTTAGGCCTACAACCAGCATGAAAAAGGGTTGGCTTTGTAGAACTTCCTATGACGAGAAGAATTGAGAGATAGCACCATTTGCTCGAGATAGCGAGAGCTTTGATGATGATCCAGAGATGATGATGATCCAATGATCATCCAGCTTTGATGAATGATCCAGTGACAAAGACTTGTGCTGATGAATTGTGTCAAGAGAATACCTTCCTAGTTAAGAGGGAGTGTTGAAGTATTCGTAACTTCGGAATGTATTCACTTGTATATTTTATATATTATATTTCTTTGTACCCCGATGTTCCTATCGAGAGAATCATTAATGTAATCAAGTCATGTAAAGTCATAGAGGTTAACCCTCCTTTGTAAGTCGGGGAAAAAGTCCCCACAGTTGAGGGGTGTTAACCCCATGTTTACATGGGTGTTCACAAACACTATGCTGAAAGCATAGAGTACAGAGCAGACGATAAAGGTTTTGGAACTCTTGAAACTAAGGATGGAATAACGAAGGAAAATGCAGAGAAAATAGATGAATCAGATGGATCAGGAACTGAACAAATAGTAACAAGCGCAATCAGTGACATCCAAGTGGACAAAGAGAAATTTTTGGATTCTACAGCATCAGAAACGAAGGAGGTCTTGGGAAATCATTCCGTATATGTAAAAGAGACCGAAAATATTGAAATTTCTGAGACAAAGGATGTATTAACAAATAGCAGTCTGGAGCCAGTAAATGGATCTTTAACATTAGCAACCGAACAAAAAGTTGATAGTGAAAGTTCCAGAGAAGAGGAAAGAGCAGTTTTAAACTCAAATGGTGCAACACCTGAGTCCAATTTATCTGGTGAAACTATTAGTGTACCTCTGAATGTGAGCCTTGAGCTAGCAGACCAAAACAAAAGCACCTACAAGTACAGGTAGTATATCTGCGTCTCTTGTCAAAACAAGTAAGTGAGATGGTTTCCATAGGGCAGGCGCAGGTGATACTTTCACAGCTACATTTGCTATGGTCCTTGTGGAAGGAAATTCACTGGCAGAGAGCATGAGATCTGCAATTATACAAGTCGGAATGTGCTATTCTGAAGAATGATATTATGCATCCAAAGTGCATGGTTGGCTGTCATAGGGAGATATGCCCTCGTATATGTCTTTTGTGAAAGATAAGGGAGAAAATGTTAATAACCAGTTCATTGAATCTCATTTCTCCATACCAGTATCAGGCATTGTGAAGATTTTAACAGGAGGAAAGCGTTTTAAACTAGGAGAAAGTTGAGGAAGCTTTGGAAAAGTGCGTAGATGATAAAGAGGCATCAGGATTTGGCTTACTGGTTAGTAACTAAGGATACGAGGACTGCATCATTTTGGTTTGCCATTGACAACTCCATAGTTGAAAATGGGTGTCTTCATTTTGTTCCAGGCTCACATCTGGAACCAGATTTGCGAGACCATGGTTCTCTCCATGGAAATCGTGATAAGTCCCATACACTTTCGTCCACCCTTTCAGAAAAAGACATACCCAAACCCGCAGAATTAAGTCGTGGGGATGTCACTGTGCATCATGAGCATGTCCTACATGGATCGAGTGGTAACTACAGCAATTCCAGTTGGAGAAGAGCATGGGTTATAACCTTCCTGTCTCAAGAAACAGTTAAAGAGGAGCGTCAGAGGGGCTTCACTCTTTCTCACAATGATCCCCTATAAGTACTGAATGCAGTTGGAAAGTAAGTTCATTGTCTTATGATTCACAGACTGATACATTGCAAGAAGGAAAACTTTGTCCAGCATCAAACGTAGAGAGTCTTGTGATGGAAGCTGTTATCACATATATAGTAGCCAGGCTACCATACTCTATTTTTCAAACACAGTACTTTTTTCAGCCAGATCTCTTACATATGAGATGCTGAGATGACCAGTTTTGTCGGATCATTATTATATTTGTGGACTATTGTACTCTCCCATGTCAGGACTGATTCTCAAAACACTCAGATTTGAGGACTGATGTAGCCATTTAGTCATTACAGAGCAGTTATTGATGCCCAAATGTATATCAGTGCTTACTCATTGGACAAATGATGTTTCAGATGGATTATATGCATGATTATGACTCAGCTTTTTATATTGTGTTATGGTTATCATTGCTCTTGTACTCATCTTTGTGACATGTATTAACATGTAGTGTCATGATCTGGCGGTCATAATGGACTTGGGTGTATTTTGTATTATGTATGGATGTCCCTAATTAGACTTGCAAGTTCTTGATCTATACTCATTGGTTTTACCCTCCTTAGGGAGAATAGAGGTAGTCATTGCCACCATTGTTTTAGCTTGCTAGTGTTGGCTTCATCATTCATTGTCTCCACCCATCCGTTACCTTCCAGTTTTGTTTTTATCCCAACTTACTACTTGACTTGTGGCATGGAGGGCCTTTCCCCGCTAGAAGCTTTATTGGACAAGCCTCCCTGTTTATATTGTGTCTCGGCTTTGAGTTGGTGACAGAACTTGCCTTTGGTGAGTTGGATTGTATGCCTAAATCATTCTGGTCGGTTGTCCTGATGTTTGGCACTGTGCAGAACCCCCCCTGGTCACTTGAGATGTTGGCTAAAACTGAAAGCTCATGTACTACTTGTATTGGAAATGTTATATATGCACCCATGGAAAATGAAAATGCTAAAACTGTGTTTCTTAACATATATAAAGAGGGCAAGAGCAATGAAATGCTAAAATACCCCTTGAACGGTATAAGAAAAGGTCCAAAAAAGCAATGGTTAAAAATGTGCTATATCCAAATATTGTTGACCTTATAAATATGAATATGTCCTGGATGAAAGCTGCGATTAGCTGTGATTTTAAGCACTGGTGAAGTCCCAAAGGGTCATATAGGCCAAAAAGGGCCATGGAAATAAAATTGATGATCCTAATGAAATTGGATCTAACTTGATGTAGGAATGATGCCTAAGTTGAATAAGCACTCTCTAAACAACTCAACCATTTGTGAGGCACTACCATCCCCTGTGTTGTTGTTTGTCCGGCATTGGTTATAGTGAGTATTCCCCTTCCATATCCAAAGTGTCATGATGTTAAGTAGGAAGTCATCATTTTCCTTAGCCTTGTCAATTTCATCTTTCACCCTTCACTAGCAAATTGACTACAACTATGAAGTGAGTATATTCTTGAAAGTCTAGTCTGAGTAATAATAAATAAAGCCCTATATATGTATTTGGTTGATGTACCACAAGTGAAATGAATGCTACTTGTTGTGATTCTTGCTTAAACGATTTGTAGAGCATGTCTTAGCCTTATAGCAGTTGCAGCAGATGGATGATAGTCTGAGTTATATTATTGGTATCTGGTCATTTACAGGTGATTAAATTGTCTATTGGATGTTGTTGATGATCAGGCAGAGACCTAAAAAGGGTATGAGTATACACCTTAAATGGATTTGGACTCTCTAAGTCTAATGAGACAGTTTATTTTCAGTTTCGGGCACTTGCAAAGATGATCAGCCTCATTTTACCTTTCTGATGCAGCTTCACAAGATGATGTGTCTGAACAAGGAGATGTTTCATTTGGATCTCCTAGGGCGTTGTATGGACATAGCGGGTGCAGCGACTTGTTTGTACCATAGTACCCCCATCCCAGAGAGCCCGATGGGATCAATTTCACAACGCAAGCACCCTAGGAGGCTGTTTTGGCAGGTTCAAGTTTCTCGAGGCAGATTAAAAAATGATTAAAAGGCTATTGAAGAAATCGATTTGGGCTACTGAGGCAAGGAAATGACATGGGATGAGTCATGATGATGAGAGTGATGTTTTTCGCACCTTCTCCAACAGTTGCAGCACCTAATTGGGCCCACACCTATTTTTTGGGCATTTTATATTATTTTCTAGAGCTTTTGGGAGGCTCACAATTTCCTCAAGGAGGCACAAAGTCAAAGAATTAAAATGTTATATTATTTTATTGTGCCATGGGGCACCCATAGGGAGTTAATTAACACTCCATGGACCCACCATGTGCTTCATTTATTTCTTGTTGAGTGGGGTACCCTCTTGATGGGTGATTTAGTCCACTTTGGTACTTTATCGTTATATTGATCCATGTATTGTATGTTGAGCTCATCTCAACCATTGATTAGAATATTTTATTTTTTAATCTTAGCCACTCGTTTTGAAAGTGGTTAAGATTCGGTTATGATTGTGGTTCTCTCATTTCTATTTAAAGGAGAGAGCTTCTCATTTGTAAGAGGTCTTTGGCTCTTGGATCTGAATAATAGAAAGATTTTTCCGTGCATATTTTATGGATCTGCTTTGCATCTGTGTTCTCAAATGGGGATTGGATAGTCTTATGCTTCCTAGCATTGTGGAAATTCATGTGAGATCTATATTTTTTCTGCTATCTTTGTCTTGTCTACAGGAGGCATTTTGGCTGGAGCGTTTTTGCAGGGGGACCTCAACTCGTTCGGTTATCTTCGTCTTGGATTAGAGGGTTTTCATTAGTGTCGTTGTGATCTATGATTCCTTCTTTTTACTTTCTTGTAGCATTTGGTTTCTTTATCTTGTCTTAACAAATCCGATATTGTTGACATTTGCTCATGCAGGGTAGGGGGCGCATTGGTGGCTTGGGGCTTGCATCAATCATAGAAATCACGTGGATCTTCTAGAATTGATCGGGATAGCAAGGATCATCGTTGTTAAGACTTCTACAAGCATTTCCAGATGCGATCTAACAGGTAATTCTTTTCTCTTAGCAGATCTCAATCCATTGTGCCTGTTTTCCTTCCATTTTTCTGAAAATCCCTAAAATACTGAAAAACCCCTAAAAAGTACTAAATTTGGGAACCGTCCGATCTTTAGCCAAACCACTGCTGGGTTTCATAGATCGGGCCTCCCCTTCACTAAATCTACTGCGACGTTGGTCAAATTCCTGCTGGTTTGACCTAGATCTGAGTTTTAGACTGAAAACCCTAGCGCCATCACTGAAAGACTGGACCTTTCCAGAGTTTACTGTTTTTGAAATCTGACAGGCTAGGCTGATTGATCAGGTCTTAAGCACTCTAGAACACCCCTAACACTGAGCTAGATCCAGAGTGCTCAGGACCTGAATCAGTCGGGAACACGGGTTCACATGTGTATACTTTTCGTGAGCTTCTGACTAGCAGCGGTTAAAAGAGTTATCATTCGTTGCTAGTATTCTTTATGGTCACCACGACTCGGAGCAGCTCTCCTACCCACTTGCTGGCTCATGTGGCGTTCGTTGGCAACAGATATGTCAAGTTAGCGGGCATCTTGGTAATTGGCGTCATTGTTGCAGCGTTGGAGCCTGGCGTTTTCAGAGAGTCGTGACTTATGGAAGCTGCAAGCGTACCACTTGTGGACCGGAAGTTATCTCCATCCGCAGTCAACGGTGGGCATCTTTGGACTGGTATCAGTAGTCGTGGGGCAGTTTGATCGTTCTTTGGCACAACCAGTTCGCGAGTTCAATTCACAGGTGGCAAAACCCTTTCATTCCCAAGCCAGTTTATTGTCCTCCACGTGGAGCTTGGACCCTTTCTCATGCAATTCAGTAACAGCAGAATGCTTGGGTTATCTCGATTTTGTTCTGTTGTGGGCATCTTGGTTCACGTGGTTTTGAAAGCATCTAGTCATTGAGGAGTTCCATTTCACCATGGGATTGAGCATTTAGTGAAGTAATCAGAGTGCTTGATATCTTTTGATAGTAAAGGGGGAGTCCCTTTAGTTTGTAAAAGATTTTTCTTTGGCTTTAGTTGAGAGAAAAGTGGATCTATGATCCTACTTTTTTCTCCTTTAGTTTATTATTTTATTTTTTACTTTTTGAAAATAAAAGTAAAGGGAGCCTTTTGGGGCCTATAAAGAGCATAGCTCTTTTCATTGTAAAAGGATGGGACTTTTAGGCTTGGAGGATTTTTTCCCAGAATCAATAAAGAAAAAACCATGTTGAGTTTTTGGATATTTTGGGCATCTCTGTCGTAGTTCTCTGTTTTTCATAGGTGGTAGACTAGACTTAGCATAGAGGGCTAACAATCTAGCACGTTGGGCAACCATTTGCAGCTGCCAAGTTGCTTATCGTCGTTATGTTCTTAGAGGTCTGGGAATAATGGAAAGTAGTCAGTTATACTCCCATTCTCCTGGCCTCTGATTACGGAACGAACCAGCCTAGTCTCCCTTCTGCGAAACGCAAAGCCTTTCTGAGTCCCCTTCTGACTCCATTTACCCTTCTAGTACTAGCACTAACCTTCCCTCTAGAATTGATCCTCCCTTCCCTTCCCGTCCATCAATCCGACTCATTTTCCTTTTTGCTACCCGAGTTTCTCTAAGGCAACTTCTTCAGATCACTCTGTCCTCAACTGTCCCTACCTTAGCGATCCGAACTTAGGGAAACCCCCCTAGAGCTAGAGAAGAACCAGCCTGAAGCGAGGAGAGAGGGGTGTGGTGACATTGGCCGCTCGAGAGAGAGTTGTCTCCAGGCCGGCACGCCCGCAGTTTGGGCTTTCAGCACACGCGTGCCAGTTTCGGGCAACAACAAGGGGTACTAGGTTATTAGACTCTCCTAGTGAGGTCGACCCTAGTAAGTAATTGTCAAATGGAAAAGTTGTATAAATAGAGAGTGACACTCTCTATTTGAAACACACACTCACTCAACTGTAGCGCATGAGTGAGAGAAGAGGAGCTCGCACAAGCGAGAGAGAGAACAGCTGTCAGAGATCATCTTTTTGTCTTTGGGTTTTACTTTTGCCACTGGTGCTCATTCTATCTCTGAGGAAGTTGCGGGGTTTTCTCCTTTATGGTTTCCCCGAGGAAAACTCTGTGTCTCTTGTCTCTTGTGATTATTGCTGTGCATGTTATTCTCTCAGATAAGATCCTAAGATCATATTGACTAAATGATAATAATCTAACATAAGCAACCTGCACGAGCACCTACCAGTTTGGGAATAAGTTTGACGACATTATTCATGCCTATGATTTCGCATCCAGCCCACCCATTCTGGATCATCACGCAGGTTTGCATTTTTTCAATAAAGTGTCCTTGTTTTGGCTGGTAACCAAAGACAAGGCAAAAAAAAATTATGTTAATAAGATGCTTAGGTGGTTACATTGGATTTTTTATTACACCTAACATTTTTTATGTATCATGCTTAGAATAGGAAAATAAGCTCCTTAAAGCAACATTTACTTTCTGCATTTCTTTTATGTACTTAGGCATAATAGAACTTTTTTTTCATTAGTTAGCTACATTTATTTTGTTTCAATAAATGCAACTTATGAATCATTTGGTTTTTATATGAAACTTGTGCTACTAAGGTTTTTCTTGTCAAGTTGAGATGTTTTTACAAATTATATAAACCAAAGATTCTGGAGTTCTCATCTCCTCTCCTTTCCCGAAGACCAGATCAAGCACACATCTCGCAGTTCGAGACAAACGTTATCCACTAAGTTGCACTTAGGTGGATTTCTAATGAGCTGCCAAAAGTCCAGAAGACCTGTCAGGGCCAATCTTATTTAATTTTTGCATGTTCATACCCTACGAAGAATTTGTAATAAGTTGACGCAGCATAATGACTTTTTGTAAAAGGATTGGCCTACTTAGACTTAGTTATCAATGTGATACTCTAGAGTGTTTTTTTCTTGTTAATCATTGATTGTTGCACAAACGACTTATAATTTTCGAGTTTTTCACTCAACCTCCAAAGCTGGAGTATTCGCATTGGTGGTTTTGCCTTAGGAGGTTATTAATGTCTAGGTATCTATGTATATTATCATCTAGTCACTTTTTTTAATCATATGAACATTTCAATAGGTCCCCCATTGGTTTTTTTTAATTTCCGAGAAAAAAAATTCATGTAAACTTAGGCTATTTTTAATAGTGTAATTGGGAAAATTCAAAGTGTCATAAAAGTGTGTCTAGCGAGGAAAATTTGCCGTGGGGGTGCTCGTTTTCAAACTCAGAGCACCCATTTTTCCTAAGTTTTAAGTGATTATTTATCACTTAACTAAAAAATCTCCAAAAAAACAAAAAAATTGAATAAAAAATTAGATAAAGGGAAAATATGGAGAAAAAGCACAACATCCCTAAATCACTGGGAACTTGTCCCAAACATCTTCCAATTCAACTAAAGATGATGTTGGGGCTAATTGGAGACCAAATCAAGATCAAATCAAGTCGATTCTAATCAACTCCATGAGGGGGCGAATTTCTCTTTAGAGGGGCAGATTTATCCATGAAAAAACTCACCTCTTGTTGTATATGTCACTGAAAAAGGCAGGGGTGACCTACCTTATGAGAGGTGTTACCTACCACCTCTAGTTCACTCTAGTTCGTCCCCAATCATCTCAAAAAGCTCCAACACTTGGCAAATTCACCCCCCTTGGGGTTTGCTCTCATTTTTCCTATATAAACAACGCATTGGCTCTCATTCAAACTAGTTCGAGTTGGATAGAGAGTAGGCTTGTTGATTGTAGTAGTTATAGTTGTTTTGCTTGAAATAAAGAAGGCTTTGGAAGCTATATGGTGTCGTGTTCTATTGTGTAGATGAGCATTGTCATGTTTCATTGAGGTAACTTGTAATTTTTCATAGTTTGCTTATTATGATCTTGTGGATTTGGCCTCGAATGATTGCTATCAATTGGTAGGAAAAGAGTTTAGATAATAAGTTTATTGGCTAATTCTTTTTTATATGTATGTTTAGAGATACATATCTTACATGTATAATAAGTTTATTGGCATGTTGTTTTAGTCTCTCTATATATGTATTAACTGGATCTCACAAGTATCTTGGAAAGCTTCTGATTAGTTGCAGGTGTCCTAGTTTGCAGAAAGTGTTGATCTAGTTTGCTTCCTCGTTTTCTCCAACATATTCAAGGCATAGTCCCTCGACATTCCACTGAAAAGCTCCTGTGTTGATCATTCGGGCACCAAGCCACCTCTTTTTCTCTTTCTCCATTTAAATCACTTCTTTCCTTGGTTACTTTTTTCTTATGTCTTAGATCTGTGGTCTATAAGCTAACATTATTTTCAGATATGATACATAAGAATTACATGCATAGATCTAGAGTCATTTGAAATATTCAAGTCATTTTTAACTAGATCTAGCTTCAAGAAAGTTTTCATTTTTAAAAGTTGTTTTAAAGTAGATCCAAAAGCTTGTTAAGTGAGTAGTTTTCTTAGAGTTTAAAGGTTAATATCTTGCATCAAAGTGCTTTATTGGCAGCGCCTTAAAGGCTGTCCAAGATCCTAAGAAATTGGGTTTCACAAGCCCAAATTTCTTGAATCATTGTTTCCTAGATTTATTCTCTAACTTGGCATAATTTTCTAGTTTGCCCGAATCACTCTTAAAGTGATTTTGGGCACTTCTTCTACTAATTATCTTTGCTAGTTTTTGTATTGTGACAGCAGAAAAAGAGGACTTGGGCACCAATTTTGGCAGATTTCAAGCAAATAAAGACATCCTTGAACCCTCCTCTTTTTTCTTAGCTCCTTTCCAATAAATTGTAACATCTTTCCTCTGACCTTCCAAAGAGAAAGAGGTTTTCTTTAAGAGCTGTAACTATCATAATAAAGGAGATCAGGTGGGCAACCAAGTGCCCACATGCCATCCCCTCTAGGGGGATTTCAACTTGTCTTTTTGTCGTGTGTTTGTTTCTAACATTTTTCTTTGCTTTTGTAAACCAATCACACACTCCGCCTTAATAGGCTGTATAGTTTCTAAAGTAGTTTCAGAGTTTAATTTTATGCTTTTCCCTTTTTCAAGTAAAGTAATTGGAATAAAACATCTTCCATTTTTGTGTATGCTCTTGCCCATCGCAGGTTCGCCCTGAGCTTTGGGATAACCAAAAGCAGAAGTGTGCTCTCATTAATTTTTCACATCTAATAAAACCTCATTTTATTAAGATCAATCACCCTTGAAAACATACGAAAATACGTCGTACACGAAGTTTGTCATTTGTGCGCAAATTCTTCGAAGAAGGCAGGAACCACCAGAAAGTAACCGCAGGGCCTCGTCAGGCTACACCGTCGTTTGGTGTAGTGTCGGTCACACCCCTATGACTCCATCTAGCCCACATCTTCTTGGGAGGAGCCACTTCTGTCAAAATACGGACGCATTCCCCGTACCTCACGGTTTATCGAGAATCCCCTTTTTCCTTTTCCAATTCATCCATAATAACTAAAACTTACCAAAATACACTTGCACAACATTTCCCTTACAGCACTATTCGACTCCATTGGCATTGGTCTACTTGCAATGATCACACTTGTATTTAAGTGAATATTTTGTTGATGGAATATATTATTGTATGTTGTTGACGTTATCTAAATTATGTGCAAGTCTTGTCTCAATAATACTTTATTTCAAACTCCTAGACTAATTCCATCTTTTTGTTTCTTATCTTAAAAACCTTAGATTCTTTTATATGGACCACCCCCCTTGGCTTCGCTGGGAATTGGCCTAGACGAAGGAGTTGAAAGTTGAGTGACGGTATCTTAACTTGAACCTTGCCCCTAAGGACGCACTTAGTGGATTGAAGATTTCTGCCACGCCTTTTAAACCAAAGGTGCATGAAAGGCAGTGTTATCCGCTAAAAGTTGCACTTGGAGGATTTTTCAAGTGAGCCACCGAGGATCGAAACAAATCACTTGTTCTTACTTAGTGCTCGGAAGTTATGTGGTTTCATCAGGGCCAGTTGTGGCCTCTTTTGGATGTTCACACCCTTTTGGTCATCAAGGTCATCATCCTTTAGTGTTTTTTCCCTTGTTAATTATATGACGTTGTTTTAAGCGACATTAATTTTCAAGTTTTTCACTCAAAATCCTTCAAAGTCAGGATGGTGAGTTTGGTAACTTTTTTCTCAGAAAGGTTATTGAAGCCTAGGGTCTATGTATTATATCATGCTAGTCATATGTCCAGAGTTTTGTGAATATCCGATAAGTCCCCCCTAGGATTTTTTAATTTTTAGATTTTTAATAAAATCATCGATAAGGTGTAATTTAATAGTAAAATTTCAAAAGGTCATAAAATTGGGCATAGGGAGCCAATTTGGTCATCAAGATTCTCGTTTTTGGACCCATAGCCCCCCCTAAACCCCTAAACCCACTTTTCCTAAGTTTTAAGTGATTATTTATCACTTAAGTGAAATTATCTCTGGAAAAGGCAAAAAGTGAATAAAAAAATTAGAAAAAGGGAAAATATGGAGAAAAAACACATCCCTAAAACAGTGGAAAATTGTCCTAGACATTTTCCAGGTTAACTAAGGATGGTGTTGGGGGGTATTTGGAGACCAAATCAAGATCAAATCGGCTTGATTCCAATCAAATCCATGAGGGGGCAAATTTCTCCTTAGAGGGGCACATTTATCCATGATAGAGCTCACCTTGTGTTGTATATGTGTCACAGAAAGAGGCGGAGGTGACCTACCTTATGAGAGGTGTCATGTACCACCTCGAGTTCACTCTAGTTTGCCCCCAATCATCTCAAAAAGCTCCAACACTTGGAAAATTCGCCCCCCTTGGGGTTTGCTCTTATTTTTCCTATTTAAGCGAGGCTTTCTTCCTCATTTGCGACGGAAGCAAAGAACCTCTGGTCTTGTATCATTGTTATTGTTGTTTATGAATAAAATTTGAAAGGCTTTGGAGGCTCATGATTTGTGGCAAGTTGTGCATATGGTGATTTCTTTGTGAGATAATATTGCTCAATTATTTTGCTTTCCATAACTAATAGTCTGGCTTAAAAGGCTCTTTGTAAAACGTAGGGTAAACATTTGCAGCTGTTAATTTGCTTGTTTATTTTCTTGCTATTGGCGATCTAAGAGTTCATGCTTTTGTCGGTTATAACTCATGATCTTTTGGTTTTCTAACTGTGGGGTGTACCAGATCTAATTCGTTTTGTGCAAGCTTAATGAGTGTGCAGATTACCATCCCGAATGAAAGGTTGAGCTCTGTTGCCCACCTATTTCGACTAGGTGGCAACTCCATGTACACAAAGTTGTGCATAATTGTACCTTAGGAAAATCTGAGGATTTTTCACTTCTGCAGGGCTATTGCCCCTTTGTAAAACGAAATGTCCGCTCCCCTGCGTGGGAAAATTAATGTAATTTTATGTGCTAGTATGGGTCATATGATACGGATGCCACACCATGGAACGGGTTGTTAGGGAAGTCCCCTCATCGAGTGTTTTTCCCTTTCCAATTGACCTTGTTGTGTAAACGAGTTTAATCGGTTTGGTTTTCACTCAAAATCCTCCAAAGTGGTGACGGGCGTTCTACCAGTCAATTCCATGAGGTGGCTAAGGCTTCAAAGTGTGATTCATGACCATGCTAGGCATTTGTCTAGAGTCTTGCGGAGTTTCGTTGTGTTGTTGTATTTTAATTATTTTTTCGAGTTAATTAATGGCACCCCTTGGTGATTAATTAACTCAGTTTTTGATGTAATAATGTAATCGCTCAAGCATGGCATTTTGTAATAGGGGCTATGAATGCAAAGTTAATTGCTATGAAACCCCCTAAGCCACTGCTTCGAGTCCCATGTCATTCTGATGAATGGTTGAGGAGATAGACCATTTTTGTCTAAGCAAGGTCTATTTTTCCTAGGGAATTAATTAATTTCCCTAAGTCAAAATTCATATTTTTTTATTTTGAAGTAAAAAATCAAGAAATGCCATGGTAAGATGGTTTGGGGATTCCTAAGCCTAGGAAAACTTATTCCAAAGTTTTTCACCCCCCATGGCCTAGATATTAATTTTTCAAGTTATTTTTTAATTTTTCCTAAGTCAATTCTAGGAAAATTTAAAAAATTAAATTGAAAATAATTAAATCTAAGGTGAATTTTTATTTTAGCCTAAGTCTAAGGTTAAAATTATTTTGTTGAAAAGACAAAGGCTAAAGCCTAGTTCTAAAGTCCAAAGGAGCCACATCCATGTTAAAACCCTCACTAAATATGTGAAGGGCGCTACTATATTAAAGTCTCCACCATACTATATGGAGGCGCTACCATCTATTGTAAAGTTGGCGCCAAGGTTAGAACCATCTCCAAAGAAGGGCGCAGGCTTAAAAAAGGAGAAAACCCTCACTAGTGAAGGCGCTAGTTTGATGGAGGGCGCTACAATGGAGAGGGCCCACGCCATAATGGAGGCGCTATCATAGAAGGGCCCACGTTTTACCAAAATAGAGGTGCGCTAATATATAAAGAGGGCGCTACACCATTGAATAGAGCGCTGGCTAACTTTGGAGAGGCGCTAACTTTAAAGGAGGACCCACGTCCTAATGAAGATGCCCCCAAATATGGTGAAGGCGCTAGCCATCATAAAGGAGGACGCTAATGAATAGAGGACGCCCCCATATTTAGTGGGGCGCTAACACAATAAGGAGAGCGCTACATTGCTTTAGAGGAGCGCTATTACATGGATAGAAGGCGCCATATTTGGAGGAGATTTCCACCATTTTGAGGGGCGCCTAGCCTAGCCTATGGGCCCATTTTATTTCCATTCTTATTCCTTAACCTAAAAGCTCATCTAATGGTGGATATTTATCCAAAGACCTAGTTCTAAAGATGGAGAATACTTGGACACAGATTAAGCTTATGGCCTTTGATTAAAAATTAATCTAAAGGTGGAGATTAATGGAGAAGAATAGAAAGCCAAATACCTAGATCTAGTGGTGTGGATTAAACCATAGATCTAGATCTAATCTCAACCATTTATTTTCAGGGAGTTGGGGATTGTCTCAACTATTTAATGAGGGTCTCACTCCCTCATTAATCATGATCTCAGATGCTATTGTTATGCTGCCGGAAATTTCTTGCTCTCATATTCTCTTGCTATACTTTGTATTGAAGATTTGCCCAAGTTGGGCCATTAAATAAAAATTTCTTTGGAGGGATACTATGCTGCAAACTCTTTCATAATCCGAATCTTTGTAAGGTAACCTTGTATTTGTCTTGTTTGCATTTATTGTATTTTTCTAGTTAGCTCTCCACAAAGTGTTTTGTGGAGAGATTAAAGAATAAAAGTGTTTTTATTCTTTCTTATGAATGATTTGACATTTCTTACAAAGTATTTTGCAGGAACTGTTAGGTATTCATCACTAGGATCACAAATTTTGCAGGCATAGATTTATTTGCAGGTTGTCCAAGCAAGGAGATCTCTCCAAATATCATTTCGGCAATTTTTTTCAAATTCGGCCATTTACTTTCAGCCTATTTAAAACTGGGTTTTACTCACTGTTTAGTGAATATAACCCTTGTTTTAGGGCCCCAACCTATTATATATTAGTTAGGGCTTATATTTCTGCTGTTTAAACACTGTTCAGCTAAGTTTCTTCGATATTTCTCCTCCGATTCTTACAGTTATTCTGAATATTGCAATTGTATCAGTTCCAGCCTATATTTATCTACACTTTGAGCTTAATCGTGGTATTCCTCGTCTGACATCAAGCAATTGAGATCAGAACGCGAAGCGCTCAAAGCTGTTATAAATATTTGTCTGTCATTCAGTCTGCACAATAGTTTCCAGCCCTTTAAATCTCTCATTTCTGCAATATTTTACACTCATATTTTTATGTAAATTTGTGAATTTTGTACTAATATTTTAACAACAATTTTTTAGTGTTTTTCTGTGATTTCCAGCGAAGAATAGTTCGCTGGTTTGTGACAGGTTGTGCATGAGTGAAGAAGATCTAATGCCCGAATAGGCCCAGGATCTCTTCAAACTTCCACCGCTTCAAAAGGGGTTCAAACCCTCAACCCTCTCTCTCATATTTTTCCAATTTATTGTAAACCCCAACGAGAGTCTCTTGGGGTATTCTGTAAAGTCTTGTAAGGCATTTGTAATTTATAAGTAAGTAGATTAGGAAGTAAGGTAGATAACTAGTTCTATTTCCAGCTACCCACCTATCTTTGTGATAGACTATCATCTCTGTCACAAAGATTGTTGTGAGGTGAGTTTACTGTAGTTAGTTGTGTATTTCTTTCAAGTTTATGCAGCTTTAATTTTCTGTTTAAAAGTAATCATACAACCTATCAAACCCATGTATCCTCTATCCGCTTGTCATTTCCCTTTAGGGACTTCAAGCTGGATATGAAAAACAGGGGAAGTAGGGGCTTAGGTAATTAAAATAACTTTCTTCCTTATACTACAATCAAACTTTTTTCATTTTACAAGTCCAAGATCAAATACCGGCACCTCCCATAAGGGATACAGCTTGGTTGATCTTGTTGATCGCTTTAAAATAAACCTTGCATGTTAATCACTCAGATAAAACTAAATCTTAAAACTTACCAACAACAACTTCCCACATCCTGCTCCTCTACTCGGTTATCACCCTCCGGGGTACTCCGAGATACGACCAGGGGACAGGGAAGTCTTAGTTTAATAGGCATCCATCTAGCCCTTTTTCTGTCAACTAAAAACAGTGACCTCAGGAAGCTAGAAGGGGTAGTAGACCGTGGGTGGTCTCTAGGCGCTTCGACGTCCTCCTTGTTGAGCACCGAGGCATTGGGGATTGACCTGTGAGCTACGGGTGGGCTTTGTTCCCACTTTGTTGAGCGCAACAGCATTCCTTCTTTAACTGAAGAAGTTCTAGATCGGGGTAGTCACACCACCGATTCTAAAACTTAATCCAAGAAGAAGAACTTTAAATAAAATCAACTAAAATGAACCAAGAGACATTTCAAAACCGTTCTACAACATTTTCCTTTTTCAAGCATTATTTCACTCCAACATTGCACTACAATCTTTACTTCCAGCACTTTATTTTCTCAGTTACATCCATTTACTTTCAATTCTACAAATGATCATGTGGTGAATGTTAACTGCTTAAATCTTTTCATACTTTAAATTTACTGCTGGTTCGATAATCTTCATTCATAACAATTTTCTGCCATTTTGTAAATCTGTTTCATTGTCCATACATTTGTTTTATTTCATCACTGTTTATAATTATATTGTTTATTCATTTATTTCATGGTTATAGATTAAATCACAAATTAAATCTTAATTTTATTTGTAAAGTTCATAAAGACGTAATCCATCTTTAGACTCCATTGTAATAGACACTGGTCTTGTTTTATATAAGGTCTTAGCCTTTTTCTTTTTTAAAAAACGATCCCTTTAATTAATCAGTGATTAATTAATAAACTTGGAACTTAGTTTTCCCATAGGGACTACCCCCCTTGGCTCTGTTGGCATCTTGCCTAAACGGAGGAGTTGTGGACTGTGGTGACAGTGGTCCCCAGCTCTCACTTTCCCCCAAGGACACACATAGCAGGTTGTGACTTTCCTGCATCTTAAAGTGTGAATTAGGCGGCAACAAGCTCGATTGCATCTCCTTTGCTTTGGATTATAAGTTGAAACCAACACATAAGCATTCTTTTCCCGCATCAAATATCCTTCCAATCTTGCAAGAACAGTTCAAGACTTGAACAGTTTTTATTTTCCTTAAAATTTTATATTTCTCTCTCGGTTACTTTCATTTAACAAGTAAATCGTATGCTAAAGTTAATCATTTTTAATTACTTGTTCGATTAGATCTAAAAAGTGCTTTTGTTTCGTAATCAAAAGTTTAGATCTAGATTCTCTTTCCTAGTTCTTGAAATAGCAAAATCTTTCTATCTTTCGGCAAGTACTAGGTTGTACTTTTTATGTATTTTTAAAGCATTAACCCACTAACTTTGTTTTATTAGCTTGCTGGTTTTAGCAGGTCGGAGGAAAAGGAAAGGGAGGTGTTGCCAAAAACTCAAGTTTTGGGCCATCCGAAGCACCCATGATCCATCTACCATCCCCCTCCTTCATTCATTTTCTTCCCTAAGCAAGTTTGTAAGCCTTTTTGACCCATTCTTCAAGGGTTAAAAGGCATTTCTTTTCCTTTTAATCATTGTAAGTAATTATAAATAAAAAGCAGGTGGGCTACACAGCGCCCACAATCCATCCCCCTTGGGGGGTCTCGCAATGTCTTTTTATGGTTTGTCTTTTTCTAACGTTTTATTTTTACAACACATGCACACAATCCACCTTCATGGGCTGTATTCTTTGCTTAGTTAGTTTTAGTTTTCTTTCTTTCATTTTTGGACAAAGTAACGAACACTAACCCGACATTGATCTACCGAATTACCCAAAGGAGCTTGCTCGTTTGGGGAAAAGATATTCCTTGCCATAGAAATTAGTCTCACCAATTTTACCTTTTTCGTTTTGCAATATCAATTTGGAATAAAACAATTTGACATTCCGATGTATGCTCTTGCCTATCGCAGGTTTGCCCTGAGCTTTGGAATAATCAAAAGTAGAAATGCGCACTAATTGATTTCTCACGTCTAACTAAGCAAACTCAAATTAATAAAAGAAACTTCCCCAAAACTTTACGGAAATCCAGCGTAACGTGCCTGAGAACTAGTGGCAAATTCTTCAGGGAAAGCGAGAACAGCTAGAAAGAGACCATTAGGCTACATCCTTGTTGGTGTAGTGTTGAACACCCCCCACCCCACGACTCCATCTAGCCCACATTTTCTCGTGCGGAGCCACTCTTCTTAGAATCCGGACATATTCTCAGTACTTCACAGTATATCGAGAATCCCCTTCCCATAGCTTAATTCAACCTTAATAACTTTAAAACTGACCAAGACTCCACTTGCAATACATTTTAAGCTTTCAGCAGCATTAGACTCCATTCAGCACTGGCACTATCTTCAATTTCATATTTTGTTTTCAGGTCATTTATGTTATAAATTGCCATATCTATTTTTGTGTTGTTATATTAATTTTACTTGCAAGTAGCTTGTTTCAGTATTGATTTATCAAAACTCCTAACAAAAACAATTCATTCATAACTAATAAAAGTAAGATCCTTAGCAACTCTTTCCTGGGACTACCCCCCATGGCTCCGTTAGGAATGGCCTAAACAGAGGAGTTAGGATCAGGTGACAGCACCTGACTCGAGACTTGCCCCCAAGGGCACACTTAGCAGCTTGAAGATTTATGATACGCTAATTCCCCCCAAGTGCATGAAAGGCGGCAACAAGCAGCAACAGGCTTAGTGGCTTTGTTGACTGCCCCTTGATGGGAGGAAGTCCCCCATCATGTTGAAGTCCCCCATCATGTTGGGCATTTGTGCCCTAGGTTGGTGTTCTGATGGTTCTTAGGGTGCGCCAAGTTCCAACTAGGACACATGGTTCAAGGGCTCCAACCACACTTATGTTTATGCTAGGTAGAAGGTGATTGCACGTGTAAGGTTTGTCATACCTGCCTTAGTACACCTAATTTATGCCCACTTGTACCTTAGATTTTCATGCATTACTCCTCCTCTTGGTTTTCATGTGCAAAATTCATGATGACAACATCCTCTAGAAAAAGGCCTTACCTTGCTAAAGAGGAGGACGTTGAGGGAACTTCTACAACGTTGAGATTAGTTGAGGCATGACGTTTTCGTTTGACACACCACTCCACTAGATTGAAGCCATTTGCATCATTTTAAGTCTTTTGTTGTTTAGTCCCCAGCTTGTGGGTGACAAGCCTTAATTTTAAGTTACGTTATATTATACTAAGGTAGGCCCTAAAACTCATAAAGACTAGGAAGCCTCGTATAAATAGAGGTTCCTAGATCTCATTTGTAAACAAGACAAGGGTTCAAATATGTTCTTATTTCTCTTTCTCTTGGTATATTGGAGCATTTGAGGCTATGCACACTTCTCTCTTTTGCACTTTTTTCATGTGATGATGGTTGGATGGTGAAGTTTCTAGGGTTTTCTATCTTTCAAGAATGATTCAAAGAATGGTTGTTATAGCTCGTGACAAAGGAGGACCTAAAAACTCTCTCTTGCTCTTTCCTTGGTGGACATTGGTAAGATCTTTCAATTTTCTTGTTTGACATTGCTTTTGCACCTTAAGCAAGGTAAATTAGGGTTTTGTTGGAATCTTGTCAATCTTGTTTGAGGAGGCTTTCCTCTTTAAGGAGTTCTCCATAGCGGGGCCTTGGGATTCACTATTTGCCCTAATTAGGGTTTGGTTGCTTTGACCTATCTAGGGTTATTGGCCTTTGCCTTTATTGGTAAATCCTGAATATCCAAATTGAGATTGGACATTAACCTTGATCTCTTATTACCCTAAAGTTGAGGACTAAGGTTTAACCCCTTTCTCTTCTTTTTATTAAAATTCTATTGTATATATTACAAAATATACAAAAAAAAATATAATATTTGGAAAGCCCTAACAATATAGAAAATTCATATCTCAAAAAATATCGTGTTATTCTTAATTGTGCTCCATTAGGAAAGTGCGCCCTAGGGGATTTCATGGTGGGTTTTTAGGAGGACAATTTTCATGTGGTTGAATTAAGAGTTTTACTGTAATTTGTGTTACCTAGAGCTTTGTTTTCTGATCTGGTATAACAGGTACAGCAAGTACATCAATCAAATCAACAAAGTTTGAAGGCCTAAAAAGCAAGAAATTAGGCCTAGGTTGACCCCTGGGGGTTGGAAAGCATTTTAAGCGGGTCCACCATATATTTGAGGGTTGCTTAGGGCATAAAACAGATCCGGTTATGCGCTTTCAGATCTGGTTTAGGGCTTCCCTTCACCATTTGAAGGTATGGCACTTTCCCTAGCATACAAGGTACATCATATATGGTAAGTTGGCATTGTTTGAGTTGATTTTTATCAAGTTTATGAAGTGTTCTTGACTACTGCAATTTTATAACAGTAGTAAAATATTGAAGTTATTTATCTTGAAATTTATAAGAAAGTTCTTAGAACTCTTACCCCTCTCCCAGTGTTATTTATGCTTTATTATTTTCACTCCGTAAGACATTGGTCTTAGCTAAGAGGTTTCTTCTAAAGGCTATTTGTGTTGTTGAAGTGACTGCAGATATCTACCTTTGATATTAGGGACTATCCCCTTGGTCTTAGGAGTTGACCTAAAGTGTTAAGAAGCTAGGTTGTGGTGACATTGGCACTAGCTTCTCCCATGCTTACCTCTCATTGCACTGTGATCCATGACTTTGGTCAAGGATGCTAGTTTGAGCATAAACAATCAATATTCGAATATTGTGTACTATTTGGAGAATTTATATTGTCCAAGCAGTCTAAGTGATCATAAACAAAGAGCACTGAGGTTAAAGGCATCAAAAATTTATTTATTTCAAAGAGGTCTAAGATGGAGAAATTCTGAAGGGTTAGTGATCTAGGAGGATATTGGTGGCCACCCACCTATTCCACTTGGAACCCCACCATTGTTTCTTTCAGTTTTCCAGTTTCCTTAATTGTAGCAAAATTTACTATTTTTTGCAATTTTCGGGTCCTAAACTTCTGGAGCCGTTTTGAGGCCCTAAACGACATTTTTTCGGCATCGAATGGTCAGGCAAATACGAGTCCGTTCCGGACTCAACATTTGTCGTCTATGGATGTAGTCCTTGAATAGATCTTTCTAACGATGTATCATGCACGTCAAACGGAGGTTGTATGCCAAAGTTACAACCCCGGGAAATTGATGTACCAAGTTACCCAACGGGGCCAACATTCTAGCGTTTCACCTCCTAGGGTTAGGTTTTTTGATGTGTAGGGTTTCTATTGTTTCTCAATAATATATAGACCTTCAAGCCTCATTGTAACGAAGAGTTTAGAGGCATGTAGCCGCCACATCTCTTCTCAAAGATAAGCTACCAGCACTTTAGCTACTTTATTTCCATTCTGTATGTAAACAAGTTTCAGTTCTTTGATTAATGAAATGAAGTGTTATTTCCACTGCATATTTGTTTCTATGGTTATTTGTGTATTCTGTTGTGTTCCTGCATAAATCCGGATCATTGGTATCAAAGCAATATGCTCTTTCTCGATCCTTCTTTGCATGTCCCCAACGAGGGCGGGGTATAAAGAGTTAGGGCTCGATCTGGTTGAACCTTTGCAAGATCAGCCTCGCAAATCCCGACGGCCTACCATGGGGGGCGAAAAGAAAGACAATGGCGCAGAAGATCCTATCAAAATGTTGCTCGAGGCCCTTGAAATCCAAAGGAACGCGATGATGGATAACTTCGCCCAGATCCTTCAACAACTTCCTACTGGCGAAGCATCTGCATCTAGCAGCCACTCTGGAGGCGCAACCCCTTTTAAGGTACAAGTAAACTTCGACATTCCCATATTTGATGGCCGAATAGATGCAGACGCTGTAGATAGATGGTTGAATCTATTAGAAGAATATTTCTCAGTTCAAGACTTTTTCGACCGAGAAAAGATTACTTTTTCACTACTCAAAGTCACCCCCCATGTCAAGGACTGGTGGGAAACCTACTATGAGAGAAAGGACGAGGAGGAACCCTCTCTGTTCTCAGTCATACCCACATGGAATTCATTCTGAGATGCCATAAAGGGACAATATTATCCCGTGGCATGGGGAGCTATGAGGACAAGTACATACAATGGACTACGTTGTGGCAGCAAAGAGATCAAGATGTGCATGAGCCGACGAACATACCCTGTGCACCAAGTTCGGTATCAAAGATTCAGAGAAGCATTTGGTGCTGAAGTACCGCAGTTGTCTACACAGATACATTCAGGAGGAAATGGAGTTCCTCGACATCTCCTCGCTTGGTACGGCATACCGGTATGCTGCCAAAATTGAGCAAAAATTCAACAGAAAAAACAAGACTTTGGATCTAGGAATCAGAAGCAAGCGAAAGGTGCCCCCAAACCGCAGAACCAAGGACACAGCCAAGGCATGGCGACTCAAGACAACTTTCCAAAGTCGCAAGCAAAGACCAACATTGCGAAGCCGAAGAAGGAAGCAGGAAAGTGGTGCGAGTTCCATAAGAGCCCCACTCACAACACCAGTGAGTGTCGGGCCAAGCAGTCACTATTGGCTGACATAAAGGCTTCTGAATCAGATGCATACTCTGACACTGAATCAGAACCTGAGAAGGGGAATGACAAAGGGAAGAAGATTATCGATGCAGAGCCTAATGCCACTATTGCCACCACGAAGATCCAAAAGGAAGAACCAGAAGATTTAGAGGAGGAGGAGCGTCTTTTCCACTCCCAGATGTGGGTAAAGGGTTCCCCGCTACAGTTCATTGTCGACAGTGGGAGCCAAAAGAACCTCATTTCAGCAGAGGTCGTGCAGCGGTTGGGTTTGCCAACCACAGCACACCCGCAGCCGTACACCATCGGGCGGTTTCACCAAGGACGAGATCTCCGCGTTAGCCAGCATTGCCGCCTTCACTACAGCATCAAGCCCTTCACCGATGAGGTATTGTGTGATATTGCTCCTCTTGATGTTTGTGATGTATTATTAGGTCAACCATACTTACGGAAGCGACATGTTGTGTATGTGTCCCGACCTCACGCTGTTATTATTACGTTGGGAAATAAGTTGTACAGGATACCAGAGATACCACCTCCTGTCGCTATCTCTTTGGTTACTGCAAAACAATGCAGTAAGCTCATTTCCAAAACCAGGAAATTTGTTTTATTGATGATCCGCCCTCAGGGCAAGAAGAAGATCATGGCCACGACCTTTAGACAGGGCCCATCCGCACGACAACAACAAATGGACAAGGTCGTGGAGGAGTACCGAGACATATTCACCTCACCCACAGGGGTGCCTCTGCACTGTCAAGTCAAGCACCCCATCGATCTGACCCCAGGTACGCCACTGCCCAATGGACCAATCTATCGATGCTCTGTTCTGGAGAATGATGAAATCAAGAGACAAATTCAGGAGCTGCTACAAAAGGGTCACATCCGGCCAAGTTCATCGCCCTGTGGGAGCCGATCGTGTTGGTACAAAAAAAGGATGAGACTTGGAGACTCTGTATTGACTATCAGGAGCTGAACAAGATCACTGTCCGAAATAGGTACCCGATCCCACACATGATGACCTCCTGGACCAGCTTAAAGGGGCAAAATATTTTAGCAAGATCAACTTAAAGTCTGGGTATCACCAGGTATCGATCGAACCGATCGATGTGTGAAAAACTGCCTTCAAAGCCAAGGAGGGCCTTTTCGAATGGTTGGTCATGCCTTTCGGGCTGACGAATGCTCCTGCAACCTTCATGAGGCTAATGGACGACATCTTGCGACCATTCACCAACTCATTTGTAGTAGTGTACTTGGATGACATCCTGATATTCAGCCAGACTTGGGAAGAGCACCTCCACCACATCCGACAGGTCCTCCAAACGCTACGGCAGCACAAGTTGTGTGCTAATTTGGACAAGTGCACTTTTGGCATGACCCAGGTTCAGTATCTGGGATACATTATTGATGAGTATGGGGTACATGTGGATCCAACCAAGATCCAAGTCATTCGGGATTGGCCAGCCCCAACTACTCTAACAGAGCTTCGCAGCTTTCTGGGTCTTGCTAATTTCTACCACAGGTTCGCGTTGGGATTCTCTCATATCACTTGCCCCTTGAGTCAAGTCACCAAGGGAGGAGCAAAAGCAAAATTCTTCTGGTCAAAAACTCAACAGAAGGCATTTGCAGAATTGAAACATCGCCTCTCTTGTGCCCCAATGCTCACATTACCAGACTTGCAACAACCATTTAAGATCGAGACAAATGCCTTTGACTATGCTATTGGGGCAGTCCTTACTCAACAAGGGCATCCAGTGGCATATCACAGTGAGACACTGTCCGACACAATCCGCAAATATCCCACTTATGACAAAGAGATGTATTCCATTGTACAGGCTTGCCGACAATGAAAGCATTACATTTTGGGGAAGGAAACTATCATCCACACAGACCATCGACCCCTGCAGTTCATACAGACACAAGGGAAGTTACAGAATAAGTCTTTCTAACAATGTATCATGCGCGTCAAACAGAGGTAGTATGCCAAAGTTACGACCCCGAGAAATTGATGTACCAAGTTACCCAACGAGGCCCACATTCTGGCGTTTCACCTCCTAGGGTTAGATTTTTGGATGTGTAGGGTTTCCATTGTTTCTCAATAATATATAGGCCTTCGAGCCTCATTGTAACAAAGAGTTCAAAGGCATGTAGCCGCCACATCTCTTCTCATAGATAAGCTACCAGCGCACTAGCTACTTTATTTCCATTCTGTATGTAAACAAGTTTCAGTTCTTTGATTAATAAAATGAAGTCTTATTTCCGCTGCATATTTGTTTCTATGGTTATTTGTGTATTCTGTTGCGTTCCTACATAAATCCGGATCAGTTAGTGCTCAGGTATGTTAACGAGGGCAAGTCTAAAAGACTCATGACAGTGTTATGCAGTGGATATTGTGGTGGACATTTATATTGTCAAGAGGACAACGTACAAGATCTTAAGAGCAAGGATGTGGTGACATTGGGCGCTAGCTTCTCTTGTGATTACCCCTCATAGCACCAAGATTTGTGACCTTAATCAAGGTGCTAATTTAATGTATGTTTCTGCTTTGTACTTTGATGAGATCATTGTTAAAGACTAACATTCCAGGTCTTATCTGGCGACTCCACTTTAGAAAAAGATAAACAGGGAAGTGCACTTCGAGATAGAAGCCTCAGTTATCGATGACATTGTCGAGTGTAGAGGTGAGCACATCTGTCAATTAAGAAAAAGAGCTCATCTTAGCTACTTGACACATTTTTGGCATCAATAAAAGATGATATGGCATTTTATAATGAACCATGAATACAGAATTGGTTTGATCCATTGGATTTCTTGGGGATCCGGGGATATCCTAATCGACTCCATGGCTATGATTCGAAGAAGGATGATTGGAATGAATACACTTGAGCCCGTCACTTTAAGATGAACAAAGTGATGACGATCAACCCCTAGAAAGCTCTCATAAAGATGCCATTGCAGGATAATCTATCAATCAAGATTTTGTTGAAGAAGCTAAAGAAGATGACATCTGAAGCCCTATGTTTGAAGAGGATGGTAACCTTGAAAATGAAGACAAAGATGCTCAAGAAAGTGAAGTTGAGGAAGCACATGAAGAACAAAAATCCCTAATCAAAGAAAGTGGCGAATGGTGAGTTCTCTCACCATTGTCTCAAAGATTCCTATGATATCTTGGGCCTCTCACCGTTGTTTCAAAGATTCCTATGATATCTTGGGCCTATTGAAAGAAAATGGTAGGATTCCTTTGCATGATGAAGAAGGCGATGATTATTGGAGCTTTCTTGGCCCTCCAATCTATGATTCTTTAAGGGCTAGGAGTGTGGTACTTGATCTCTTGAGCCACAGATGTTCCAAGGAAGATATCCATGATTTTTCCTGCAATGCAGATGCAAACAAATTTCAATTTGGATCAACCAAGGCGAAGTTCTTATGTAGATGTGGAAAAACATCAAAAGGGTTTTAACAAAGATCAAGAGGAAAATGAAGAAGCTCTTGTTGATGAGCCTTTCCTCGTTGAAGAGTGTATTGAAAACATGATTGATGAAAGAATGGTTGATATTACTCTTGTTGCCACTATAATGAGGATTTTGTGAGTCTATCTCTCTCGTTTGATCTAAACAATGAATCTTTCAAGAATGGTAATTTGATGATGGTTGCCACGGATGCAATGATGTGCATTATCGTGATGAGCATAATATGGGTATTATAGGTTATTGGAAATTCATTGATCACCAAACACTTAGGAGCCGTCGATCTGTCCCTATATCACACAGCTATCGTCGATCTTCCCCGACAGCATTCAGGAGTCGTCGATTGACTGTGGGAAAACCTCTGCGCACCAAAGATTGATTTCTAACTACAAATCTTGCAATATATCGATGAACCCCCTTTAATAAATCAGCAATTCGTTTTGGAAAGACTATATAATATGATTTAAACAAGAATTTTTCTTCTATTTCAATCAAAGAATTTAATTAACAACTTTTCATCGTGTTATGAATGCATACACAGTGAACTCATAACTTATAACCATGCGCAAATGGATAAACACATATCTCATATCTCTGTGCAAATTATAACTCAATAAAGTCAAAAGAAAACCCAGGCATACAGCTTATCTCACAGTAAACTTTAATCTGAATTTGAAAACAATAGATCGATCATTACAAACAAAGACCTCTCTCTTTGTGTAAGCTCCAAGAGTCTGAACTCTGAGCTCATTCCTTTTTTATCGAACCTTCTCTGAGTTAACTAAGCTCCCACGAGCTAAATCCAAGATCTCTTAAGCTACTAAAAAGCTCTCGAGCTAACCTAAGTTGCCTTAACTAGATAACATGAACTACATAAATACCAATTCAGTTTTGTCATTGAGATCCTACATAGAAGGAATTCAGTTCCTTATTGAACACTCAACTAAACCCTATGACTCGCTTGACAAATCACTAACTGATTCTACAATTCTGGAAATGCTCAACTAACCCTATCAATTACATAGAGAAAAGGATCTAGCATCCTTATCCCCTTTATTCAACAATATAAAGCAAATTAGAAGCATGTGAGACCCTAGGTCTCCTTAAATTTTCTTGACCTAGAAAAGTCATAGATAACTTTACTCAAGCAGTCTATGCCCCTGCATCATAGGGCAAATTAGAGGTCACTTTTTCAACCATATCTTTCAAGACTTCTTATTGGTTTGGGGAAGCAAATAGGTTTTGAAGAGCACATTTATAATGAAGGTAGTTTGTACTTAAACCATGTTCAAGCTTGGATAGAGGGGGCTTATGAAAAGGGCCTTTCTCCTTAGCAAGGGTTTAAAGGCATTCAAGTCCATGATATGTTATATCACTGCAGCTCCATTCTGGTTGAGGCAATGGCATCTACTCAATTCATCATTGACATGGTTTTGTCTCGGACTATTGCCAAAGGCAAGGGAACAAGCCCTAGCATGAATGATGTGCTAAGGTAGTTTCACTAGTGGTATAATTTCAATTGACTTATTTCTATCGTCATGCTTAGAGTTGGTAGGTTACTAGGTGGGTTGCATAATCTCTTGCATGAGCATTTTAATGTGAACTTTTTTAACCATGCATTGCATTTGTTATTTTTATGCATTTCATTTTAATTTGAGCAAGGCAGGATGGATGTGTCTACCTCTAATGCGTTTGATGTCTTTGTTATTAGATGTGTGTGTATAGGTACCAAAACATTCTAGGGAATTCTCATACACTCCAAAGAAGAGCGCATGTACCGCAATTGAAGCCAATTGTTACACCTTATATTGTCTCAAACATGCCTTTCAAGATGTACCAAAGTTAGGGGACCTTTAACCATTGTAAAAGGCCAAGTCTGGGCCTTCTAATGTAAAAGTGTTGGTTTATGGATGCTCAAGACCCTTGACCTGGTCATAGCAGGTCCTCTTGGTTCTCATTTCAAGGAGTGTTGACCTAGTGGCTCTGTTGACTACCCCTCGATGGGCGGAAGTCCCTCATCATGTTGGGCATTTATGCCCAGGGTGGGTGTCTAGTGCACCTTGGGTTGAATCCATTAGTACACATGGCTAAGGGGCTCCTAGCCACACTCATGATTATGCTATGTAGACATGATTGTGCTCGTAAGAGTTGTCATACCTACTTTAGCACACCTCATTTATGCCCCCTTGGACCTCTCTTTTGAAGTATTACTCCTCCTCTTGGTCTCCATGTGCAAAAAATGATGAGAAAGTCATCCTTTGAAGAAGGCCTTACTTGCTAAAATGAGGACGTTGAGGGAAAAGCACATTGTTGGGGTTAGTTGGAGCATGACATCCTCCTTTTCCCTCAACATTTCGCTTGGTTGAAGGCAATGCCATTTGCATCAATTTATCATTTTGTCTTTTTGAGGTTTAGTCCCCATCTTGTGGGTGACATACCCTAATATTGAATTACATTTACTTTTAGTAAGATAGGCTCTAATGTTAAAGAGGTTAGGTCGCTCTGAATAACTAAAGAGCACCTCCCTCTCATTTGGAACAAGAACAAGGGTTCAAACATGATCTTTTTACTTTTTCTCTTGGTTTACATAAGCTCTCAAGAATAGTGCACCTCTCTTTTTGGACGGTTTCTCTTACTTTGAAGGATGAATGGTGGATTTCTGGGGTTTCTCTATATTTTACAAGGTTGATTCAAAGAAAGGTTTTGATAACTCGTGTCTAAGAAAGGACCTACGGTTCTTCTTGCTCCTTTCTCAATGGACATTGGTAAGATCTTATACTCTTTTTGTTTGACATTTACTCTTCTGCACCTAAGCAAGGTAATCTAGGGTTTTATTTACATCTTGTCATTCTTGTTAGAGTATATGTTCCTCTTAAAGGAGCTCTCCTACGTGGGCCTTGGAATTCACTATTTTCCCTAACTAGACTTAGGACTACTTTGACCTATCTAAGGTTCACTAGTCCTTGGCCTAGTTCATTAATATTGAATTACCAAATTCAGAAGGGACACTGACCTTGACCTCTTGTTTACCTAGGGTAAAACCTAAGGTCAAACCCCTTCTCTTCTTCAATCTTTTATCATATATATATATATATATAGATAGATAGATAGATAGATAGATAGATAGAGAGAGAGAGAGAGGGAGAGAGAGAGAGAGAGAGAATACAAAAAATATGATATTTTGAAAACCCTTAAATTCAAAAAATTGGAAAACCAAAAAATATTCATCTTTGGAAGAACTAATCCACCCAAAAAGTGTTCCCTCCTTGGGATTTCAAGCTATAAAATCCTTAAGGGAATTGCCTACTTTGAATCAATTTGTGAGATATCTTGTATTTTCTACAATGTTTCTGGTATATTTCAGATCTGCTATAGCATGTACAACCATCTAATCATCAAGTTTGAAGGCCATAAAAGGCTAAGAAAAGGCCTAGTTTCAACCTTGGGAGGTTGGGCAGCTACTGGAAAGGTTTAAGTGGGTCCACCATCAATTTGAGGGTTGGTTAGGACATAAACCAATCCTAGTTAATCATTTCCATATCAAATATAAGTGCTCCTCTTATCCTTTTAAAGCAAGTCTCTTACACCTACCCTTAGGGATCATATTAAATGGTAAGTTAGTGAAGATTAAGTTGGTCTTTCATCTATTTTTAAGTTGTTAACCTACTGTACTATTATAACGACAATAAGATATTGTGGTTATCTATCTCAAAAGTGATTATAATGTATTACAACTCTTACCCTCTCCGAGTGTCACTTTATGCTTTATTGTTTTGACCCCATAAGGCACTGGTTTTGGTTTGAGAGGTTGCTTGTGAAAGGTATTTGTATGGCGTTTGAGTATTTGCAAACATCCTTCACAAGAATAGGGACTCCCCCTTGGCCATTAGAAGATGACCTAAAGTGTTGGGAAGTTGGGCTATGGTGACATTGGGTGCTAGCTTCTCTTATGCTTACCTCTCATAGCACTGAGATTCGTGACCTTAATCAGAGTGTTAATTTGAGCAGTAACACAAAGTATAAGATCAAGTCATCTTTGTTTACCTTGAAGGAAGGACAACATCCAAATGATTCCAAGCTAAGAGTTACACGAGGTTCTACCTGTTATCCTACAAATCCCTAAGAGCATACAAATCCATTTTGTCAACTTTGACCAAAGTTAATGGATCGAAAGGTAACTATCCAGCTTTGGAAGCAACATCCAAGTAACTCCTTAAAGACATTCCAACAAAAACCAACTTCCTACCATTCAACTTAGCTGCAACTTTCACACTACCAAAGCGAATGAACTTTTGATGCAAATTATGTAGTGATAACTCTTCCCATTTCGCCACAAAGCCTCTACATGTCTACACTTTTTTCTTACCTGGACTCAAGAATGTCTAGGAGTGATTTAGGAAGCTCAAATTTTATTATACAACTGCTTTGCTCCTCTCTATTGTTCTTAATGGTTGTTTAACACCTAGAATTGCTTCAAGGTGCCCATAACAACCTAGAACACCCTCACTTTTGAACTAGGGCAAGCCCATGCCAAAATGGGTGTAACATTTGACTCCAACCGCAAGACACAAGCTTGATCTTGCAAAGGAGAGCATGCGAGAACCCATAATCTCAACAACACACTTGTTAGCCCAACCACCAAAAAACAATTTTTTTCATAGCACGTAATTCGTTTACAACACAAAAAATCAAGTGCTCATCAATGAGCTTATTCATCGTACCTACCAACTCTAATCATGATAAAACCAACCAATCAAGTGAAATCAAATAACAATGAAGCCACCTTAGCATAACATCCATGCTAGGGATTCTCCCCTTTTCTTTGGTAATAATCCAACTCAAAACCACATCAACAATGAGTTGAGTATATGTAATTATCTTCATTGAAACATAGTTGGAACAATAGAAGAGATCATGAAGTTGAATGCCCTCAAACCCCTACCAAGGAGAAGGTATCTTTTCAGGAGGCCCCTCTATCCAAGCTTGGATAGGATTCAAGTACAAATTGCGACCATCATGGACCTGCTCTTTGAACTTTGGTTGCTTCCCTAAATCATCGTCACAACCAACAAGACCTGTTATCCACTAAGTTGCACTTAGGTGGATTTCCAGAGAGCCGCCAAAGTTGTGAACAAGTTCCTTGATTATTAGTAGTGCTCAGAAGTTTCGTGGTTACATCAGGACCAATGGTGGTCACTTTTTTTAATAATTACATGTTCATACCCCATGGGGACTTTGTAATAAATGTTTTAGCATGGCAAACGTTTTGTAAAGGACTTGGCTTCCTAGGACTTACATCAATCCAGTTATTCCAAGGTGTTTTTTCCCTTGTCAATTATGCAATGTTGAATAAGCGATGTATAATTTTCAAATTTTTCACCACTCCTTCAAAACTGGAATGGTCGTCTTGGTGGTTAGGCCTTAGGAGGTTGTAAAAGTTCATGTGTCAATGTATATAAGCATGCTAGACATCTTTTTGAGTCACTATGAACATGTACTAGGTCCCCCTAGGTTAATTTTTAAAGTTCCAAGGAAAAATAATTTTTCCCACAATCTTAAGCCATTTTCTAAATGTTTTAAATGGGAAATTTCAAATTGTAATAAAAGTATGGTCTAGAGGTGAAATTTGGCATGGGGATGCTCACTTTCACACTCAAAGCGTCCTATTTATCCTAGCACCCAATGTTTCTATGATTCGAGTGATTAAATTATCACTTAGAGCCATTTTTCTCTATAGGGGAGACAAAATGTCAAATTAATGCTAAAAAAGGCACAAAATGACAGAAGTCCAAAGTCATGTGGGGACGTGTCAAACTTGTTTTTAAAGTCAACTAAGGTGGCAAGTTTGTCTTTTAGTGATGGGTGACTTAGGCTAAAGAATAAAGCATGTGTTTTAAGAGAATTTTTGAAGGTAGCGAGTCATCCTAAAGTTAAGATGTGCCATCCTTCATTGGGTATCGCATGGATCATGTGGCCAATCATTAAATCCTAAATCTATGTAATCCTTATCGGATTGGCTTAGGAAAGGTGGCATTGGATTCCTTGGAAGAGGGTGAGTCATCTCCTTGAGAAAGGTGTCATCTTTAGTTCACATGGGAGAGGTGGCGAGTGCCCACGTTTTGAAAAATGCGCTCCCTCTTGTGGACCTCAAAATTTGGTGTGTTGGCTTTTCTTTATTGGAGTTGAGGTATAGAGTTGTGAGGGCGCATCTCTCATATGAGAGGTGGTGCCTCCTCATAGAAACTCAATCCAATCAATCCCTCGAATATCTCATTAAAACATTAGTTAACTCCAACGTATCCCTCAATCAACTCAATGACTCGACTTCTACTCTCACTTGTGGATGCACCCCCTCTTTGGCAACTTGGCTATTTAAGCAAAGCTCTTGCTCATTGTTTCGCATGGTCAAAGGACCGAAGGTCTGGTCTTGTTGTTTTGTATTGTATTATTTTTGAAATAATAAAAGGCTTTGGAGGTCTCATGTGGTGCATGGCTTATGTGTTGGATGATCATTGTCTCATGTTTTTTGCCGAGATAACTTGTAGAATTTATTTTATGCATTTTGTTAGAAAACAAGATCGCAAAGAAAAACAATAAACAAGATGCAAATATAAAACACATTAACACGTTACAAGAGAGACACCAATATAATGTGGTTCACCCAAGATGGGCTACGTCCACACAGAAATTGCAGGTCCTTTTATTTTATGCCGTCCAGCAAAATGAAAGGATACAACCTGCAACACACCTATTGCACTTCCTCTTCACTCTCTCACAGTCTCTCTCACAATCACAGAGATCATTTTACAATGATACAATACAATACACTGGCGTGTTACAATGCTTTCCTTTTTATTGGAGAATTACCATGGGAAAATACCACGGGTCACCCAATACCATGGGCCCATAAACTGTTGGCCAACAAACATCCCAAAAAGTGTCGGGGGCCCACTGGCCCCCGGACCCCCCAGCCGAGGGGGGCGGCCCCCCCGCACCCCCCTACTAGGACAAGTGTATAGTAAAACTGGGGTACAAACAAGGTTGAATAATATCATCTCTAAATCAAGAAGATCAAGCTCCACAACCAATACATTTGTCATTTCTAGTCAAAGCTAGCCTCATTAAAAGATTAGTACTAATTGGTAGGAGTGAGTAAAGTAGTTTCTTTGCTCTCTTAATTTATGTTCAAGATTTAGAATTTTGCATGTTGATTTGCTTATGGGTATGCTCTTCTTGTCTTTGGCATGAATTTTTACTAGATTTGACAAGTCTCTTAGCAAGTGTGAAGGTGTTTTACAAGTGCTTCTCTTGGATTTTGTGTGAGATCTTTCTTGCTTCTCTCACTCTTTAGAAACTCATTGTTAGAGAGGCATAGTCCATCCACTCTCCACCAATGGACTCCACATCCCAAGCATTCCCAAGCTTGAGCTCTTTCCTTCTTCTCTGTCTCCTTCACTTTAAATCAAACTTTCTCCTTTGGTTACCTCTTCTTATTTCTTAGATCTACTTACTTTAAAAAGGTTAAAATCTTTCTAGATCTAATTTAAAAGAATGTTTTGCCTAGATCTAAAAGTTGCATAAAGTTTTATCTTCTCTTATTTAGGTCTAGCTTAGAAATCTACCATTTTTGCAAGTTATTCAAAGTAAATCTTAAAGCTTGTAATTTGAGTAGTTTTTTTTGTGTTTTAAAGTTAATATCTAGCATCAAAGTGCTTTATTGGCAGCCCCTTAAAGGTTGTCCAAGATCCTAAGAAATTGGGTCTCACAAACCCAAATTTTTTAGTTCATTGTTTCCTAGATTTAGTCTCTAACTTAGCATAATTTTCTAGTATTTATCTAGTAATTATCTTTGCTGGTTTTTGTATTGTGACAGCAGGAAAAGAGGTTTTGGGCACCATGTTTAGCAAAGTTGAGGCAAACAAAGACATACTTGAACCCTCCTCTTTATTCTTAACTTTCTTCCAGAATGATTTGGAAGGATCAGAAGTTTGTACAAGAATTGAACATTCCAGCATTAAATCCTTAATGCACGGTAATAGAACCAAGAAGAAAAAGCTTCAAGAATTAACAGCACTTTTCACCCAATAGAAAGAACCCTTAATACCATAAATTGCACCAGAAAAAAGATATATCGATGAAGCTCCAAAAGAGAGAAAGCTCTCAAAGTCCAACCATGAAAATGAAATAAGGAAGTGTCTCTTTGATTATAAGAGAAGTTAAAACTTACTTGACAATAAAATATCCATTGTTTCCTTAGATTTACCCTAGGGTGGGGTAAAATAATACAAAAGCCACACTTAGCAACTAACTTCTAATAAGTTACAATAAAATAAGGTGATAAATACCACTTATACAATGATGAGATTCATGAGGCCCCTTAATGAGCGATAAATAATCTTTTCCACTTATCAACCAGCTTTTTAAAAAAGTGGTTAAAAGGGATTTTATTACTCATTTAACCCCCCTAGACACTTAAGGGAGGATTAAAATATTCAAGGATGGTCCACCCATGTAAAGGTAATTTTATTGACCATTAGAAGAACAAACTCCATCTAAGAGCGCTTAATAATCCTTCACAAATTCTTCAAAGGGAACGGCCTTCACAGCATGGCTCCAAATCGTGACAAGTAGAAAGGTGGGGGAGTGGATATCTCTTGTGACCCCATCCCCAACTCTGGCAAATGCAAGGAGAAAAACACACCACAAAACATAAAATGTGTCCTCCACTTGCCTGATTTCCATGCTTATTTTCCCACACTTCCATGGAATCATTCATTAGAGATAGCAAGAATTGTTGAGGCATAAATGGGTTCTTCATTGATGAATTTATAGCTTGGCCAACAACTACAGTAACACTTTGGTTATTCACCTCACTCGGATGCAGGTCTTGGGCAAATAGTAAGGCATATACTTGTGAAGAAATGCAAGGCCTCACATTCTGATCCTTCCAAATCATTCAAGCCTTCCCATTTTTTTTGTGGAACTAGTCGTTGCCATCTGAATCATCATCTTCATCACACGAATGTCATTTCCAAATATCACCTTTGTCGAGTATAAGATCAAGTCATCTTTGTTTAGCTTGAGGGAAGGGCTACATCCAAATGTGCCAAGCTAACAATCGCACGAGATTCTGCCTGTTATCATGCAAATCCCTAAGAGCATATGCATCCATATCTTCAACTTTGACCAAAGTTGATGGATCAAAAGGTGACTATCCAGCTTTGGAAGCAACATCCAAGTAACTCTTTAAACACATCCCCACAAAACCAACTTCCTGCCAGTCAACTCAGTTGCAGCTATCACACTGCCAGGACAATGAACTTTTGGTGCAAATTGTGTAGTGATAACTCTTCCCTTTTCACCACGAAGCCTCTGCTACAGGTCTGCACTTTTGTTGTTACCTGGACTCGAGAATGTCCAAAGGTGATTTATGATGCCCAACCATGATACACAGCTGCTTTGCTCCTTTCTAGTGCAGCCTGCTGTTGATAGTTGTTTAGCGCCCAATTTTATCCGGGTGCCTATAACAACCTATTACATCCTCACTTCTGAACTAGGGTGTGTTCATGCCAAAATGGGTGTAACACTCTTCATCCAAATATCAATTATTGTTGCCTCACTCATTAGCATGATAAACTCTTCCTATATATCAAAAGTGAAGAGGCATAAATGGCAAAATCTTGGGATGGCTACCCACAATCAAGACTTATTATGACTGAATCGATGATCACTCATAGAGACATTAAAAGTTTCACTTCCACTTCTAAAACAATATTCTCTTTGCAAAAGATTAATAGAAGGGAATTGAACAACGTAGTCTCTTTGTTAGCAGGTTCTTGTAGTCAGCTCTTCTCACAAATTGCTTTATAAAAGAAGAGAGGCAAATTAAATTTGAGGTTGTTTCTAGAACACCCAAGAATAATAAAAAACTTATCACATATCATGTTCACCATATTGGCCCTCTACTATGAGGGCCAAGCTAGGGCTCGAAAATACACAAACATAGAAAAACAATACATACAATAACAATCCTTCAATATCACGTTCTTAACACAAAAGCATGTCCACACGGTCACTAAATCACAAGGCAGTAAAGCCAATTCTAATGTCATGGACCATGGTAGAGTAATTTCATAAAAAGAATAAGATGCACATAATGAATTTTTCAGTACAGTACGCACTCCAAATATGCAGCATACTTTTCTTTTTTCTTGAAGTAGATAGGCTTAAAATGGGAAAGACATAATTAAAGCATGTGTTATCCACTAATTCTGCACTTAGTGGATTTCTATTGAGCCGCCAGTTGATGAACATGATCTATGTTCATATCCAGTGTATCAAAGGTTCAGATTTTCATGACTAGCCAGTTTTGGCTAGTCATTTTTATTTTTGTACTGAAATGACCATGCGCCATGGGGTCATTGTAATAAAGTGTGCTAGTAGGGGTTTTGAGTGGCTCGGTCTCTTGAGACTTAATTTTCAACTAAGGTATTCCAGGGAGTTTTTTCCCTTGTCGATTATTCTTTGCCTTTAGCTGAGTAATAATCAATGAGTTTTTCTCCCACTTCCTCCAAAGCTGGAATGCCTGATTTTGAAATTTGGGCCTTGGGGGGGTTATTAGAGTCCAACTGATGAATATGAACCTACTAAACACTATTTGTATGTTATATGGTCATTTCATAAGCCCCGGGATGCATTAAAACATTGTCCAAAAACAATTTCCCGGACGTGTGGAACTTTTTAATTTTTTATTTTTGACTATAGAGAAATAATTAAATTTTTCAATTAATTAAACCATTTTTACTATGGTTTAATTGAAATTTTTTAAATTGTAATAATTAAGTGGTCCGAGGGTGATTTTTGACAAATAAAGACTTGTTTTCTAAGCCAAAACACTCATTTAACCCTAGACACACTTATCCTAAGTTTTGGATGATTATTTTTCTCTCAATTAAATATTTCCTCAAAATTAATAAATGTGGAATATTTAATTAAAATAATCATTATTTTATTAAATGGAGAAAATCAAAATGTCTCCAAAAAAGACCAAATTGAATTTAATAAAGGGCTAATTAGCTCGGCACAGATTATCGGAGGAGATTCCGATAATCTGTTTTGAGTCAATATCGAAGTGCAGCATTCAACTCCCTCTTGAGATTTGCACCTCCTTCCTCATATGGGTGAATTCCTCTTGGTGGAGGTTTGTGGTTGGTTGGGTGATAAGACCAAGGAGGATTGAGGCCACCTCACCCCCTCTCATTACTCTACAACTTAGTTACAACTCAGTCAGACATCAGTTCAACTCCGAATCAATTGCCAGAGCTCCAATCTCTCTAGGCTTGCGCACTCCTTCCTCATGCTCACGCTAGGGTTGGGTAGCTTCTCTCTTTTTGTATAAAAGCGGGTCTCTTGCTCATTATTTCACATGGAGAATTTGCAAGAGAACTCTGGCCAAAATGTAATGTTTATTTGTTTAATGGAATAAAAGCAACTTTGGAGGTCCATGCATGGTCTTTTGGATGTTCTTGGTTTCATCTTGTATGGGGTGATATCTCTCTTAACCCTACTCTCTTTCTTTGGTAAATTGTATGATCATTGCTAGCTTAGGAAGGCTATCAATCTAGCACAAAAGGTTAGCCATTTATCGTTTTAAGTTGGTTATTTATGCAAGATCTATTGAATATCTAAATTGAACATGAAGTAGTCAGTTATACGAATGTTTTTTGGATATTTATGTGATTGAGTATTCTAGCATTTGATCTTGTTTATTGTTGTTGAGAGTTGTGCTTCAGGGATCAATGAGAGTGGAGGAAGGGTTGAATCTCAACCACTTCTTCACAAAACAAGAGTTTTTTTTATCTAACACTTTCACCGTGCAGGATCTACAAGGCGTTTACATCCAAGTCGAGAAACACAACCAAAAGGGGCTATCTTCTAATCCTTCACAAATTAAATAAAAAATCTTCCTTGGTTACGAGATCTACTTCTTCTTCTTGCTCTTTTAGATCTACCTCTTCCTCCTCTCCTTTACGGTTTGTCATCCTCTTCTTTCTGCTTTCTACCTTTCCTATTTTCCTCACTATTTTACCTTTCCTGCTCCTCTTTTCTCCCTCACGATTTTACCTCTTTTTCTCCCCTCTTCTCGCTTGCTTTTGATTCTCTTTCCTCTTTGTTTGCTACCCTTTTTTTCTCATTTTTTGCAGCCCTTTTTTCTCCTTTGTTCGCTGCCCTCTTTCTTCACTCTTTGCTACCCTCTTTCTTCACTTTTTGCAGCCTTCATTACCACTGTTCGCTGCCCCTTTTCCCTCTTTTTCTCATTGTTTGCAGCCCATTTCTTCATTGTGTGCAGCCCTCTCAACTTCTTTTCGCTCCACCTTTCCCTTCCTCTTTTTCTCCTCTTAACTCTTTACTTTTTGCACTTAGTTTCATTTCGAAAAAGACTTTAAAAACATACATTTAAAAAGTGGTTTTACATTTAGATTAGTTTCATTTTTGCATCTAGATTACTTTGTTTTTTATTAACAAATAATGAGTGCATGAGTGGTTGTCATACGGTTGTTTTCCCCTCCCCGCCGAGCCATGGTTTCTTTCCAAATGCCCCTACAGGACCTTCTTCTATGCCCACTGGCAGCAGGGTTCTCTTCCCTTGTTTCTTGGTCTATTTTTCTGCTGCCTGGGCCCATCATTTGATGGCCCACTTAGCATCGAGGAATTAGCATGAACTCTAGCATTTTTACCTTTGCCTCTGGATCAACGCTGCCATCCCGTAGACGTGATATCATGTGGAAAAAGTGTAAACTCACTTTGAACTACTTTATTTACCAACGTGAAGACCTATATTTAAGTCATCCCCACTTGTATTGTCCATGCTTAGTAGGTGAGTCTACTATCCTCTTGTCGGGACAAAATGAACCCGGCCTGCCTGCTACTTGTTAGGAAGGCATTATTTTATTCCTAAAAACAAATAATGAGTGCATGAGTGGTTGTCATTTTTGTGTAGGTACCGAAGAAGAAGTCAACCAAAGACAAGTCCAAAGACTTGTAAGGATTGAAGAAAAAGTTCAAAACCAAGAAGACAAACACAAACCACATCCTTTTGTAAAAGCCATCAAGCCTTCTATTTTTTCAAAGTTCTTTTCAAAGGGTTAAAATCCCAAGCATTGTAATTCATTAATAAAGAAGGCTGGTGGGATCAAGCCTCCAATTTTTCTACTTCCCCTATTTGAGGAAGTGTGTCATGTGTTTTCATTTTTTATCTTTACTTAGCTTAGTTTGCTTGTTAGACTTGGCTTTTATTTTTACTAATTGCTAAATTAAGCTTCATTATTTGCATATTATCTATTGGTTGTGTATCTTGCTCTTTAATCATTAAATCATAAAAAGAACACAAAGTCTCTTGAACTTGTCATAAAACGAGTCAAGAGCACTCTCTATCGGAGAGCATTGTTGCATTTTGCATTCTCATATTAAATTAGATAAGTCTCTTAAATCTCACCATAAGGTGGATCAAGAGCACTCTCTGTCGAAGAGCTTTGTCTATGCTCTAATAAAATGTTCAACTCATACTTCTCATGAAATTGGAATTTACTATTTTTCTACAGTGTGTATGGTCTACCCGGTCGGGATACCCAAAAGCATTGTAGCTTGTCAATTCACACATTTGATTTCAATTTCACACATAATAAAATTTACCACCCCACAACCAACGAACCGACGTTAAAAGTTATATTCTAAGTGGGCAAATTCTTACTAGGGGCGCTGGGTAGCCCTCCTCGTTTGCAATGACTGGTTAGTTATTGAACGCCTAGCTATAAACTTGAACAATCCAACATGTCCTTGAACAGAGCCACTTAGAGTATTTCCGGTTAGATTTCTAGTATTTTTGCGTATCGGTTGGAAATTCCCTTCACCTTAATCATCAAGATCATCTTAAAATACACAATAAAATCTACCAAGAGCATTGCAAAACAATCTCACGAACGTATCTTCAAGACTTGTATTTCAGCATCCCCAGCACATTTTGACTCCATTTATGGCACTGATCTTAAATTTCTTTTGCATCATCTGATTTGGACCATTTGTCCTTCTTATTCTAAATGATTTATGTTGTGGATGCTTTGAATTTAGTCATCTTATGCAACTTATTTTTTGTTTTGCAAACAACAACTTGGATTGCCTAATTGATTATTGTATATCTCAGAAAAACTCCTAAACAACACTCATTCACATATTACATCCAAAAACATTTTAAAAAACAAGAGCCTTAGACAACTCTTTGTTAGGGACAACCGCCCTTGGCTTCATTAGGAGTTAGCCTAAACGGAGGAGTTGGGATCAGGTGACAACACCTAGCTCTTGGCTTGCCCCCAAGGCCACACCTTTCTGCTGACGGTGTGCATTCGACGGACAACAGCATGCAAGACATGATTAGAAATACAAATTAGCATACATAACAGCATAAACAAACCCTTTAAAACCCAAGTAAAGATTATCACTAACAATTTGCATATACTGACTTAATTATCTGGGCACACCTCGTTAGAGTCTAGAAAACTTTTATTTCCAGTGGCATAGAAACCTACGAAACTCCTCTAAACATTATACTCAACCTACAGTACCAATAATTGCACGCAAGCAGAAAATATTACCAATAAAAATAACTAATATAAAGAAACTGTAACCCATGCAGCATCCTGAAGATTTTCTTCTAAGAATTATAAATCCTTCTGAACAACCAAATGGTGGCATTATGCTACCAGTCACTCAGAATAAGCGAAAAATACAAAATATTAACTACACTCAAAAGTACAATAAGGGTTGTACAACATCCTAATATATCAAGAAATGCAGAAAAGACCTCCATAAGATAAGAAGGATTCCTCATTGTATCACACTTTGTTCTTGGAATAATAACAATATTATTGTATCGCTTCACTGTGTCCATGAAATAATAACAATAGTTAGATGTATTGAGTTTTGCAAATTACATGAATTAGTTTCTGCAACATTCATGTAAGACCTAGCTGTGGAGGACCCTTTGGAATAGTTTTGGGTTTAGAGGGCACACAGCCTACACCTCAATGCCCACTCTTGAAAAACCATAGAAATAATGCTTCGTGACGCTTGGAAATCAACACAATATTTGCTTATGGGCTTATAGAGTGAAAAAGCAGGTGTAATATAAACATGCTTCTGGAAAACACTCGTGCCAAGAAAGCAGGTGTAGAAGCAAAGAAATCACAATAACAAGAGCCAACCCAATAATGAAAAGCATTACGTCAAATTTGCTGAATTTCTTTGGATTGACGAAATTAATTTCACAAATGTAGAATAGCACACTGAAATATATCGAACTGGCCATGCACACCCGGTGGGGAAAGACCATCAAGTTGGCGCCAGAAAACCAGAAAAAATTATATAAGAAAAATCAAAATTGCTAGGTGTTCCTTGAGATTGAAATATGAAAGGCCAGAAAATTCAAGCAATGGCTGCTAATTACAGCTGCTAGTTTCTGAAATAACAAACATAACTGATCCTGACCTTGTCCTTGAAGAGATTTTCGTTCATTATATCCTCTAAGGACCATTTGAGCACCTTGTCCTCGAAAAAAGCAGTCACCATTTTGTATCTAGCCCTCTTTTCGCTGCTTTCTCCCGTTTCCCGGTCAGCTCCCCGATACCCAAATGATCTCATACCCGAAAACATTGTCAAACGCCGGACCACTTGCAACCCAAAACAGTAGCAGTCACCGATATTCAAAGCTATAAAACCAGCTTGATAATAATCCACTTCGCAGTGTGTTACA
Organism: Pseudotsuga menziesii; assembly: GCA_001517045.1. Lineage (NCBI taxonomy): Eukaryota > Viridiplantae > Streptophyta > Pinopsida > Pinales > Pinaceae > Pseudotsuga > Pseudotsuga menziesii. The sequence goes on along the minus strand of LPNX010654035.1, from coordinate 637 downwards.
GTTCAAATAAACTTTAAAGCACCATATTTGAGCTCTCTATAGGATTACAGTAAAATACAGAATGACACTCACGCTCATTGTTAAAGGATTGGAGATTCACAATGAAGAATCAGAGTCGAAGCGCTTTCTTCCATGGGAAGCAATTACGATTAAAGTAGAACCGCCTGCTTTCGGGGAAAGAAAAACAAAGAATAAATGTAAATGAAAGTGTAAGTTGACTGAAAATATTCGCACGCACGATGTTTCTACGAAAGTTGAAACTATCACTCCCGAATAATAAATGTAAATGAAAGTGTAAGTTGACAAGCGGGAGGACGATTTGACTTGAAAATATCCGCACGCACGATGTTTCTACGAAACTATCACTCCCGCAGAAGTTCATGCGAAATGAACTCCTACTTGGACTACCTAGTACCTACTACAAGAGGATAAATGATAAATTACGGAGTGGGCTACCGACGCGACGATTTTGCCCGGCGGCAATCGTCGCGCCGGCGCTCCGACCACCGCCGGCGACCGCCCGTCTCCGTTGCCGACAGCCGCTTCAACCCCGTCGCCGTGCCGCTCCGACCGCCGGCGGCCTCCTCTCCCGGCACCCGTCGCCAACGCCGTCAAACGTCCGTCCGTTCGCCGTTAA
>LPNX010654033.1:343713-354886 GCA_001517045.1 Pseudotsuga menziesii | reverse complement strand
GTTTTTACAATGTCTAGATATGAAACTTTCCTTGGAAAACTGGTAAATATGTGTAACCATTTGATGATCAATGTCACATTGTGACTTTTGGTTCCGAAGCACAACCCAAAATGATGAAAATGAAGAGGGCCTAGGACAGGTACTGAGAGCTTAATCTTCAGACATACTCTTAGCTCAGCAACAGAGACAAAGCCACTATTACTTCAGTACAAGATACTTTATACTTCATATCTCATCATAAACTGGTTTGTGTTAAAACTAGCTAAATGACTATACATTTGTAATTTTGTAGCTTGTAGGTTGTAGATTTTCTTTTAAACTTCTAGAAATAGGTGGGAAATTCATATTATCTAAGCACATGTGCCAGTGGTCAATTCTTTCCAATCCAACTTTCTTTTGTCTTTGTTTGTAGAGATTAGAATGGAAAGGAAAGATCCCCGTCAGCTAAGACATGCTACAAGAAAAGGATCAAGAAGAAAATATATCCGCAAGAACAAATTACATTTCATAGTGCAAATCAAAATGTTTGAGAAATGCATATCAGTTACTCCTGATTGCATGCTACGTTTCTTTACTGCAACTACCTAATAGGATACTAAGTAAGCTAAGAAGCATTGTCATGTATATGCTTGCATACATAATCACCAGCTTTAACTATGTAGTGTCATTCATATATTCCCCTCTTTTGAATAAAAAACATAACCCATACATGACCATTCTCAATGCACTTCGTGATTCCAACATACTCCTTCCCAAACAGCCCATATGCTTCTACTTACTAAACTGCTCTCCCATTGAGGAAATAGTTCCTATGCTTATCTATGCCAAAAAGACAATTGTTCTCTCATGGCACTGAGTTTTTTCACCTCATCCTCATTAGCTGGTGGTTTTTCAATTTTGTATGCTCATACAAGTGATCTTCCCATCTAGTTTGGAGTCACATTCTAATTCTTGTCCCTAAATATTGGTGAGAGCTTGCTTTGATGCTTTCTTCTGATTTCTAGGATGCAATTCCAAGGGAAATTTCCAGCATTTTGCCTTGGTATGGCCATCTATACTACAATAATTGCAAATAGCAATGATTCTCACCACTGTCCTTCGACTGAGCAGCTAGTTTCCTTTTGATTTAGCCACACAAGGCCCCTTGGTGTTTCATCAATAAGTGTTGATCTTCCAGCTAGAGGCTTAACATAATGGATTGCTTCCTGAATTTGGTGGTATAGTCTTGGACATTTTGACCATCGCTTTGGTAGAATTATTTACTATTGCCATTCAATTAGCTATTCCTCTTGATAGCCAATGGGATAAAACTTTTTTTTCAGGAGTGCTTTGAACTCCTCCTAAGAAGCCAATGGGGCTTTCTTTTTCCTGTGGTGTGCTTGTCAATAAGAAAGAAAATATATTTCATTATCATTTCTGCATTTGTGCCAATTGAGTATGGAGGTCAAAATTTAATACCTGATTGGTAACACTTTTGTATATGGCATTTCTTAAATTTGGGTACAACTGCTGTGGATATAGGTGGGCTATCATTTCATCTCAATTGAAAGACAAAACAAGCAGACAGTGCAGGAGAAGGTGAAAATAGTGATTCTTACTCAAATGTAGCTTTGGAGATAAATTTCGATTAGGCTAGTTAGCATTGGTCTTTCTATTTCCAAGTATCTGAAACTTCTATGGACTATGTCACAGATGGAACACGTACTTGAGTACAGCTTATAAAAAAGGGAGTTGGTCGCAGGAAGAGGATATAATCTTGTTCGAGGTAAAATTCCTGAAGTAACAAATTGAATGTTTTAGTACTATGCAAAAATAGTTTGCTCTCAGGTAACCACCATAGCTTGTTTAATGTTCTTTGCTTACAATTCTATTGAATGTTTCTGAAGTTTAGCCTTCAAGTTAGATCACGTTACCCATAATATTGGAATTCAATTTGCTTATCTTATAAATACCAGGACAGTTGAAGAACATAAAGTTTCATGCTGTACAAGTTCATCATTGGTAACCATCTTTTGGTCTTTTTTCTACATAGGCACATAAAAAATTTGGCAACCGCTGGACAGAGATCACAAAAGTAGTTCAGGGCAGGTAGGTAGTAGTTTATTTAAGATCATGCCATACTAATAAGATTTGTATGATACAGACAAGTAATTAAATTTTTAAACTTGTAATTAGTAATCCAGCATTACTAATCTTATAGGTTATCAATGATCATTGATACTGTAAGGTTTCCACATTTTTACGATATTATTCTTGTAACCTTTGGTCTGAAAAGTATATTACATGTGTTCCTAAACTTTTATTTATTTTGGTATACTTCTACAACAAAATATGATTACTTTGGAATCCAAACAGGACTGACAATGCTGTCAAGAACCGTTTTAATGCGTTGTGTAAAAAGCAAGACAAAAGGGAAGCATTATCTAAGGAGAATGATGAACAGATCCATGTTAATTATAACAACAAAAGGGTTGTGGTTGACCGACGATTAGTAATCCAGGTAATTTTTGACACATCCAAGTCTTAGCATACCCAATTCATCTAAAATAGGTTGGTTCAGAGTCTTCAGACCAGCCCAGACCTGGGTAGACTTTGCTTGATTCGGTCTTACCAAAAAAATGACCAAAATATATATTATAGTGACAAAAAAAAATGAGACATGATCTTGGTTATTGTTGTTAGTTGTTGAACAAGATAAATAATTTGCTTCATTGTTTTTCTAATTTACAGTTAATTGTTTTTCTATTTTACAAGTGATTATTTTTTATTGGATTTTGTAGGAGTGAGATTAACTTATAAGTGGTCCATTGAGTATGAAGAGCTCGCTACTGAGGATTTGCCATTCCGTATGAAGAGCCTGATGTTGAGGCTTTCAAGCTGCTAAGTGTAGTTTTGAAGCTGTTGACGTGGGATTTAAGTATGGTTTTGAAGCTGTTGATGGGGGATCTAAGTATGGTTTTGCAACCAAGTGCAAGTATGATGGTTTAGCCATTGTAATATTTTGAAAAGTGATGGCTTTCCCATAAAGTTATATGGAAATTAATATGTGTTTTTGAGAAAACTCATATTTATTGTAATACTTTTGACATTTCATATAATATAATTTGTGGTTTAAAACTTATATATATGGTTGTACTTTATATTATGTATCAATGTTGTTATTATTAACTAATTAATATACAGTTTTTTGACCTTCAACATAGTATGCATTTTATTGTTCTTGTCTTGGTTTGAGTCCACTTTTCTAGCAAATCTTGCTCCGGATTATCTGATTGTTGATCACCTCCGATACTCTCAGTATTATCTGACCTGTTATAACAGGGATGATGAGAAAAGTCTGCTATGATCAGACTTTAGTTCCTTCTATATGGATGCAGCAATTCACATGATTACATTTGTTATTTTGTGATGCTCTGATTGCTGATTATTCTCAGACATTTGATGCTATGTAAATGATGCCTTTTGATTCTTTTGAATAACAAAGGCTGGTATTTTTTCCTCTGAAAACTAATTAATATGACATTACATGATTTACATGTGTATTATATTTTATTTACAAGTGTTGTAATTAATTATAATGTGACTGCATAATTCGCATGTGTATTAGATGAGAATAAATGTATGATTCTTTTTTTTTTAATTTAAACATCATATCATATTAAAAATTTATATTGATTAATAATGGGCACCATTCAAACTACTAAAATATAATGGCCATACATAAAGCGACTAAAAATGACTAAATTAGTGACCAATAAATGAGATTAATGACCAAAATTCGCAAATAAAATGACCAATAATTGAGAGATACGCGACCAAACAATGAAATACAAATGACCAGAAAAATGACCAAAATTCGCATATCAATGACCAAAAATCAGTTTTGGTGGCTAATTTATGGTCTTTTATTACGCGACCAAATTTGGTCATATTCTAGTTTGTCATGTGATCATTAATTTGGTCACAAATGTGGTCATATATTTGGTCATTGATTCAAATATATGGCCAAATTAATGACCAACCGACAAGCTATAAATGACCAAAATAAAAATGACCAATTTTGGTCATGTAATAAAAGACCGCAAATTAGCCACCAGCGATCGCCAAACCAAAAGTGGTCATTGATATGCGGATTTTGGTCATTTTTTTGGTCACTAATCTCTCATTTTCCACTAGTGGATGGTTTCTGAAACTAGGGTTTTGCTCAGTAGGGGACAATGCATTTCACACCAATGAGGGCCAAACTTGGAAATCCATGTACGGTGGGGATGGGGTTGTAATTTCCATATTTCCCATGCCCAAACACGCTGGCAGGAGTTGAAAAAATTCAAAATTGTGGCTCTATGATGTTTTTTGTGCACCAGGCACAACTCCAGCAAGTGTCCCTAAACGGTATCTAGAGGTGACCTACAACTCGCCATTGATCGATTCTCGAGCCTTCTATTGATGAAACATTGATTCCCTTGGATTTGTGACATGGGATTTTTGCTAGGGGTTCCCCTCTCCCACCTATCCATTTCTCGGTTACCTCCATATACGGTGTTTTCTGAAACTAGGATTTCACTTAGTAGGGGACAATGCATTTCACGCCAACAAGGGCCAAAATTCGAAATCCACATATGGTTGGGATGCAGTTGGAATTTTGATATTTCCCATGCCTAAACACGTTAGCAGGAGTTGGAAAAATTCAAAATTGCGTCTACGTGACGTTTTTTATGCATCGGGCACAAGTCCACCAAGTGTCCCTGAATGGTATCTGGAGGTGACCTGCAACTCACCATAGATTGATGCTCAGGATTCTGATTGATGAACCATTTATTTTGTTGGATACGTGACGTGAGATTTTATCTAGGGGGCCCCTCTCCCACCAGTACATTTTCTAGTGACCATTGTATACGATGGTTTCTGAAACTAGGATTTCGCTCAGTAGGGGACAATGCATTTCACACCAATGAGGGCTAAACTTGGAAAGCCACATACGGTGGGGATGCGGTTGGTGTTGCCATATTTTCCATGCCCAAACATGCCAGAAGGAGTTGACAGAATTCAAAATTTCGATGTCGTGACGTTTTTTTTGCACCAGGCACAAGTCCACCAAGTGTCCGTGAACTATATCTGGAGGTGACCTAGAACTCTCCATAGATCCATGCTCAAGACTCTGATCGACAAACTGTCGATTCTGTTGGATTTGTGACGTGGTATTTTAGCTAGGGAGGGACTCTCTCACCTGTCCATTTCTTGTTGACCTTTGTATACGGTGGTTTCTAAAACTAGGGTTTAACATGAATGGCCCATTACCATAACCCTACCAGGGAAACCCTAGTCCTAACCCTAATCTTATCTTACTGTCACAACTCAGTTCATAATCAATCTAATTTCCAACTCAACTTTTTCAAATCCAGTGTACTTATGCTTCAAATCATGTTGATTCACGAAGTTGGTTCTCGGTCTTTGGATTCTATTGTAGTTCCTTTAATGTTGAGTGATTAGTTATTGGGTGCATGAGGTTTGTTGAATAGTGTTGTTGGTCGTTGATGAAATGTGAAGCATGTATTGCACTTAGTTCTATTAAATTACACTTGAGCATTGAATTAACTTGTAATTTAATCATCCAAACTCACAATTTTCAATTAGATATATCCAATTGGTGTGCATGTAGTGAGTTCATTGAAACCTTGAAATACATTGTATTGCAGTTAGATTTATTAAATTACATGAGAAATAAATTTGAATTTACTTGTAATGATCATCCAAAATCACAATTTCTAATTAGATATCCAATTAGTGTGCATGTAGTGAGATCATTGAAACCTTTAAATATAATAATTTTTTCTCTTGACATAGTGCATTCATAAGTAATAGATAATCCACACAAATCAATACAATAGATTGACACAAGAACATGTGGAAACCAAAGAACAAATTCAAAGTGAAATGTATCATTCATTTATAGCTGAAATGTCAATGTACATGTCTCCAAAATTATATATATATCCAAAAGTATCCAAAAGTACATATATATCCAAAAGTAACTAGAAGTACATGTCTCCAAAACTATCCAAAACTATCCAAGCCACATGTACATGTATCCAAAAGTACATGTCTCCAAAAGTACATGTAATTATTCACTCATCTTGGTTGAGGGATATTTGAATTTAATTAATGACTCAGTTATTTCCAATTTGCTAAATAATACAAAATTTGGTTGTTTTACACTGTTAAAAAACAATATTCTAGGTTTAGAATTGACAAAAAAGAATGCTATGGGTGATTGAATTACCTGATTAGATGATAATTCACCGGTGGATTTTCCTCCCCTCCAACTAAATCAGATCCTCCAACAATCCATGACACCCAATTCACTCCAATTCGCTCCTGATTTTCGCATTCCTGATGGTAGAATGCGTCGCGGGTTTCAGGACGTTGTATATAAATTTATTTTAATTTTACAAATCACGTACATGTTTTATAACTACATATCGCGTATGCGTTTTGTAGTTATACAACGCGTACGTGATGTGTTTGCCTATCCTACATGTCCGATGACATCTTAGGCTCGGTTTGAACCATAGCAAGTGCTATGTAGCAAAAACGTCTTGTATTTTTATGTAACGTGATTGTGTTTTTAAAAACTAGGATTGCATCTAAAAGGTCCCTCATCTTCTTGCACTGACCTGATAGTTATGAACATTTCAATGGATAAAATTTATATTTTGGGAAACACTATTCAATTTCCTATATTTCATTTTTTTTACTCAAAACAAGATTGAGTGTTTATGTATCTCAAAATATCCATGTAAGTTGAGGGATGCTTGTTTTTTCAACCCTTATTGACTTGCACCAACCCTAAAATAGGTCTATATTTAATGAAATTAGTACTTAGGTTGTCTTTTAAAATTTAAAAGATTTATATATACACCTTAACATTGTCTATTTATAATGAATAATTTTTATTTATTTATCTATTTTTCTATTTTTCTATATATAAATATATTTGTTCCTATAGAATTTTATATCTTAGAATTTCTTGATGGAATACCATCTATGCTTTTCATATATTGTAGAAGAAGGATACAAGTTTAATGTCGTGATTGATTCTATGTTTGTCATTTAAAATTCGTAATAAAAAATTATAAAAAACTGAAAAATACCTCACGTGATAAGTGCACCTATTGATGAGAACAAGTAACATTTGTGACACTTAACTTGTGGCCTATCAATGTTCACTAGCCACAAGTTAAGTAGCTATGCTAGTAGTAATTGTATTTTATTGAGAATCAAATCTATTTAGATGGAAAATCATTTTGGAATATAATCATTTAATACCTTCAAAATAAATCTATACTAATTTAAATACTCTTATTTATATAGAAATGGTATTTATATAAATGTGCATAGATATTATATATCTCAATAAAACTAAAATAATTATAAAAATAAATAAATTTTTAATTAGTTATTCTGCTAAAAACATATTATAAATTTTATAATTTAATTTAATATATTATTTTCAAACTATTTTCAAACATTACATTTTAAGTATGAAATTATTAATTATCTTTTTAATATGATGATGATGGTTAATGTCTCCTCAGACCAAACTTTGGTCTATCGGACCTAAAGAAACAAATTATTTAGTTTGTTTTAAAATTGTATTCCTATGCTCAAAGAGCTTGGAGAGAAGCATCCTGAGCTCACTATAATTTTGACATGTTAAAAGGATAGGAAGATTGGTATTGTAACAAATATTATGAAACTGAGATCTAATGTGGGTGTACGGAAGGCACTCTAAGAGGAAGTGATTTTCATCCTCAATATTCATATTTTCACAGAGATGGCAGATCCTTTCCAGCCATGGTGTTTTAGGAACTTCCCAATGACTTGTTTCACTATGGAGCTCATGAGAGTTCGTTCTTATCTTAACTATATTATTATTTTTCTTTGAACTAGTTAACACAGAGAGATAATTTTGATATTATAGAGTAGGGTTGATGACCTCCTTACAATATATTCATTTTCTTTTAGCCTCTAAATCCTTCTCACACCACATTTTCTCTTTAAACTTGGAAGTAACAATATTTTTAATGTTATTAATATTTTGCAATGCAACATTTTCGTCGATCTCCCAATGGTCTAACCAAGCCCTGGTATCTTTATACCAACCTTGCTTGAGCCTTAGGTGGTTTTGGCTGGAATTTAAAGCTAGCTTAGGAAGTCTATGGTCTCCCGTGTTATTTATTTTGTGCTTGTATAATAGGAGCCTACTCATAGCTAGGCTCTTGATAGGGTAAAGAGCCACTTATATAAGGAGAATGGGGTAGGGTGTATTTCTTATAATTTTGAGGTTATACGTTATAACATGTTTCTAGTTTTGCTCAATATTTCTCCAAGATTCTCTAGATATGTTGCAACACCAAACCTCACACCCATACAAGATAACAGGAGTGACTAAATTTTCAAAGAGGATCTTCTTTTTATCCCACATCACAAGTTTTGCTTCTTTACAACTATTTTCAAGACCAAAATAAACTTTCCACTCTCCATTAATCCTTTTATCAATGCTATAGTTGCAATTGAGCTTGTGATGAATATCAATTCCTAGGTATTTGTAAGAAGACACTTCCTCCAAGTTCCTATTGTCATACACAAAATTATCATAAGTGTCCTTCTTGGATTTGATAATCATAACTTTTGTTTTGTCAGTGTTAACAGTCATACCCATGTTAGAGAAAAAATCGTTAAGAATTCTTAGTTGCTTATCAAGATCAAATGCACACCTTGCGGAAGAACAATATCGTCAGCATAGAGAAGAAGGATGATGACTATTCTAACTAAGATCATTCCAGCACATCTTGCTTCCTCTAAACAACCTTCTACCTTATCGATGTAAATGTCAAATAGGGTAGGGAAGAACAAGAAACCTTGCTTAACTTCGATATTACATTTAATATATTTGATCTTAAACTTTGCAATAACATTCCAACTCAGATATGTATGTATATATATATATATATATATTTAAAACTTATTATATTTTATACATTATAAAATACTAATAACAACTTACTTTAATCAATATTATATTTTATATGAAAAAAACTCATAACAATAACAAAAGGGTAAAATATTAATAAAAACATATCTTAATCAATATTATATCTTAAAGATAAAAATACTCATAACAATCTATTTTAATAATCCATAAGATTAAGCATATATCATGGTTTCATCAATATTGTATTCTATTGTATCTGAGAAATAATAAAAATACTCACAATAACCTATTTCAATAATCCATAAGATAAAACATATTTATGTTCTCATCAATATTGTCTTCAAAACAATAAAATTACTACTAACCACCTATTTCAATAATTGAAAAGATCGAGCATATTTCACAGTCTCATCAATAATGTCTTATGTACCATATTTGTATGAAAATCCCGTGTCCAAAATATTTTTGGAAGAAGTTGGAACATAAACATTACAATAATCTTCCTGGTCACATTGCAATATTAAATCAATTGATATAATTATATAACTAGCAATTTCCCCAAGAAGGTGCAATAATACGTTGTTAGGTTTTTTTTGGACGGTAAGAAATTCTAAAAATGGGACCTAACATGGAGTTGGTGTAGCCATGGTGTTCTAGGTTGAGGAATAAATCTAGCATGGGAAAAATACTTCTTTTGGAAAAGAAAGAACAAGACCATATATTCTGTTTTTGTTGTTGGGAAGGAAAGTAAACTAGCAATTTCCTAAGAATGTCCAATAAAACGCAAAAAAGAGAAAAAATGGGAAGAAAAATAGTTTTGATGAAGTGGAAAAGAGAGTAGTATTTTTTTTGTGTGAAATATTATAGGTATAAGTTGGTATCCAACCCATGATAATGTTCAATCCAAAGTCATGCAACCTGATGACTCTTTATTTATGATTGAGACTAAGGAAACCTTTTTTGTTGTATCATGGACTCTCAATTACGTATGTGTAGTATTTTTTGGGATGGTTTAAACATATGGGTACTTTGGTAGATGGGCCACCAAATTTTGATCTTAAAGAGATTATGTACTCCACAACATTCAATTCCATGGGGTCCTAACATTCTTGGAAGGTTTCAATCTATGTTTCCATTTTAACAAGTATGTTCATTCCCCTTTAAATGAACGTGCCAAGAAAGTTGACATGTATTCAAAGATTTCAAAGAAAAAGGAATCAACAATAATAAACAACAAATACTATTAATTTTGTAAATTTTGCGTATTGTATTTAATAGTTGACATGAGATATCGTCATATAATGACCATAAAACCTAAATGAGCATAAACCATCATACCATATTTGAGTAGGTCCCATAGTAGCATCGACACTAACACAACTATCTCTTCTTGAATTGATATTGGCATATTACAAGTCAATAAAATGTGTTATGAATTGTGGAAGGAACTTTGACAACAATAAAATACTTTCCTTAATGTGTGTTCTCTCCTACAACTCATTTATGAGTTCCCATGCATATTTACATGTACTCTTAGTGACATATCATAGGAAAAGTGTCGCAACTATAAATGGTGTTGTATTTTATAACTTTGCATTAAAATACTTCATTATACCATGGCATATAAAATTATAACATGAAATATAAATATGGAAAATTTAAAATATGAATAAAAGTGTTTTTCTGTAATATTAAATTGTCATAAACATTGAATAATGATGATGAGCGATGCTAACCAAAGTTAGAAGGTTGTATTGTTTCTATACTTTGATAACTTGTAAGTAGAAAGTTTGATCTTGAAGGAATGAGTGAGTAGAGAAGAAAACATTGCAATTTGAGCAACAATGTATGAAAAGAGATTTGTACAAGTTCTAGACATAAAATAATTAACTAAAAACATGTATGTTTGGGACTCAAGCCTCAAATGTAGAGTCCTCGTATTCCTTACCCAAGGGATTATGCAATATAATCTCAAATGAAGAATATGTTAATGATCCATAAAACATATCAAAATGAGTAATTTTGTGATTATGAAATAGAATACATGTCTCTAATTCATTAAACATGTCAAAATTAATTAATGTTGTATTTCTAAGGTTTTAACAACTTATTATTTATTGATTATTTTTATTTTCACATATTATAGTTTTATTATTAATTATTAGTGTTTAATTCCAA
>LPNX010654033.1:308942-323991 GCA_001517045.1 Pseudotsuga menziesii | reverse complement strand
ATGTACAGCTCGAAATTTTCACTTGAATATGTTTACAGTTCATACTGGTATTTACATATGTCTATAAAATTTATAGAATAGACCTGGATATAAATGTGTAATACAATCTAAATGTTTTGATAGAGAACATTACAGAGAATTGGGCACAGTGCTCTAACCGTTAGGAAGAGCACTACAGCCAGGAATTCACATACCAGAGTTTGCAGATCTATTGCAATTTCACATTATCCGTGTTCTTCAGGCCACAATTTTTTTTAATCAAGGTATTTTCTTTAACCCTTGTTTTGGCAGGCTCTTATTTTTTTCATCAAACACCTTCTATGAAAACTAAGACTATGGGAAGATATCGTTCTTGACAAGCTAGAGCATGGTAGTTTCATATTATTTTTATCATTCACCCACTCAGTACAACAAGAATTTTCTCGAGGCGACTTGAGCCAGTTTCCCAACACTTAGTCATTTTCGTGACTTTATGCAAAGTTTATCCTGAAACCCTATTTTGGTAGATCCTTAACTTCTTCCTCAGGAACCTTCAAGTCGATCTGAATATGTAGACAGGTAGAGAAAACACCCATCTACACAATGACCATATGGTGTGGTAATTTTCTTCAGCCCACAAGCTATGGAGGTCATTTCCTTAAGGCCACTTAGGCAGATTTGCTACTTTGGTAGGCTGTTAATTTTGTCATTAAACACATTCTGTGAAAACTAAGACTATGGAAAGCTATCATTCTTGAGAAGCTAGATAATGGTAGTCTCATATTATTTTAATCATTAACCCATTAGCTACAACAAGCATTTTCTCAAGGCCACCTAAGCTAGTTTTCCAACACAGTCATTTTCAGTATTTTCTCCAAAGTTTATCCTGAAACCCTATTTTGGCATATCCACAACTTCTTCCTTAGGAACTTTCAAGTTGATCTGAAGATGTGGACAGGTAGAAAAAACACCCATCTACACAATGACCATATGGTGCAATAATTTTCTTCAACCCACAAACTATGGAAGGCATTTCCCTAAGGCCACTTAGGAAGATTTGGTACTTTGGTTTAAAAGGAACTTGAACCCCTGTTTTGGCAGACTGTTAATTTTGTCATCAAACACCTTCTATGAAAACTAAGACTATGGAGAGATATCCTTCTTAACAATATAGATAATGGTAGTTTTATTTTTATCATTTAGCCATTAGGTATTGCGGGCATTTTCCCAAGGCCACATGAGCCATTTTTCCAATGCTTAGTCATTTTCAATACTTTTTCAAAAATTTATCCTAAAACCCTATTTTGGCAGATCCATAAGTTTTTCATCAGACCAGCTTAATACAAATTGAGATCATGTTTAGGTAGAATTATCAATAGAGTACATCTTGACCATATGCTGAGGGCATTTACTTTAACCTATGATTTATATGGTGGGCGTTTTATTGAGACTACTTCTAGGCAATTTTACTTTCTTTGGTGCAAAACCTTGTTTTGGAATACGTATAAGTTTTCCATACAATAGTTCTTAGCATATTACTCTTGTTGGGTCCTATTTTTATCTTTTTTTCAACCTATGTATTTAACTCCCAATTCTCATATCTTTTCATGCATTGGATTTTAGGTTTTAATTCCTTCAACATGGGAAATCAAAGGAACTGCGAAAAAAAAACATGATCCAACTAGAACTAATGAAGAGGCAAGGAAGGAAAAAAAGCATGAAAATATGAGAAAGTTAAGAGAAAAAGGAGCAATGGAAAGAAATGTGGAGGCACTTGGTGGTGACGAAGAGATGCAAAATGTGAACCTCGCACATGGTGGTGATGAAAGAATGCAGATTGTTGAGGAACAAGTTGATGAAATAAATGAAGAGCATGGAGGTGACGAGGAAATGACAAATGTGGAGCAAACTATGGGTAGCATCGATATTAAGCCCATGATTGGTGAGTAAATAAATTTTGATATATGTTTATAATTTTTACTTTATAATATATATGTATATATTTGATTTGAAAGAACTCACAATTAGATAAATTTATATATTTATGTTTATGTAGGGTCAACATCTAACATACAACATCCTACCACAGTTACCAATTCACAGAGATTAATTAGAAGCTGCAACAATATCGTCATTAACGATACGTTTTTGGAGAATATGGATTCAAGTAAAATTGAAGAAATGGGATCTCCGATGCCTAATCATACAGCTCGTTATAGAGTAAAAAAGATAGTCAAAGAATATTTTGAAGGTATTTCTGTCATATAACAAGCTCAATTGTTAAATATGTTGTTAAAGCAAAAATGCCTAAGAAATGAAATGACATTATTGGGCATTAAAAATGTCAAAGAGGCTAAATCAAATGAGATTGTATCACAAAATTTGGCATCGGTCCTTGCATCACTTGCAAAAAAATGATCTCATAATTGCATGGTTTCTCATAAATCTATTCTAACAAGGGTTGTGGAAAAAATTACTGTAAATAGTCGTTTGTTGTTTACTACTGCAAGAATGTTAAAAACATCAAGGAAAGGTTTATGGAAGCATAAAAATGTTAGGGTTCAATTAAATGAGGATGATGAAGTTGCATGTTGGGGTGTTATCTGTAGGTAACCTTATCAAGATAGACTTCCAGATAATGTGAGAGACAGGGTGAAAGAGTTTTGGAATTTAAACTCTCATGTCTTACCAAATGAAAATGATGTTGTGCGATGTCGTATATTGAAAGGAAACTATGAAACACATTCCAAAGACATAACAGAGAACACTCAAGTGGAAGTGTTCAAAACTTGTATGGAGAGTAATGTTGATGTGAATATTTCCCTTAGAACATTTGTGAATCTTAAACCATGGTATGTCAGGCCCATCGTTTTTCATGACACATGTTGTTGTCGATACCATGTAGAATTCGAATTATAATATGAGACATTTCTAGATTTTGGCATGCAGTGTTGGCCAAATAACCCCCCTCATGCAAGTGTTCATGAATTTGTATGTAAAATACTATGTGCATGAGAGAATGATAAAGTATTCTATAAGAAATAATGCATCGAGGGTAAAAAATGTGAGGAATGTTTTGATCACTTTTAAATAACATTGGGTGTGGTTAGATTGTTGTGCTGGTCAATTTAAATCAGCACGCTCATTCTTATGGTTGTCTCACCTTCATAGAAACATGGATGTTCACCACACATGGATTTTTTTGAAATGAGACATGGAAAAGGAGAACATGATGGTGCTGGGGCCTGTGTGAAACATGCACTCACGAGATATCAAATGAATCACTCTACTTCTCACCTTGAAAATTCAAATGATGTTGTTAATTGGTGCAAACAAAAATTGAGCCATGAATTCAATGAAAGGATGGGTAATGTGAGAAGGTTTTTCTGGAATATTGCAATGGGTGACATTGATATATCAATTCTGCATAATTGTACTGTAATCCCAAAAAAAAGGGGCTTACACTCCATTAGGAGTAAGAAAATGACAAATATACATGCAATCGAGAAATTAAAGTACTCTTTATTTTTTATTGCATGTATTGATGATGTAGAGTCCTTGGATGAGTGTCAAAACAAGACTAACAAATTTGTGAAACCATGGAAACACCAAGAATTGACACCATTGCCCCCATTTGGAAATATCAGCGATGTAGAGCACGATAATGAAGCGCTTGTGATTGACAAAGATTATGATCATGTTTCTGATTTGGTTAGAGAATGTGATGTATTTTATTGCATTGCACTGGTAGATCATCCAAAAAAAGTGCATTATTATTTATTGAGATGCACTAGGTCAAAAAGCACGTTGATGCAAGAATTTAAAGACCCATCAAATTATACGTATGGTGTGGGTTCAATGGTTATAATGGGACATTTCTTTGAAGAAGTAAGGAAATGTAAATACCATATTGTTTTTCAAGACTATGAGTCAGATTTTATATGTTCTCAATATAGTCATTTGGTCATAGCATCCCAGTTTGAGTTGAAGGCAGTGAAGAGTAGGAAAAATTCCAAACATCAAGAATGGAAATTGTTAATAGAAGATCATAATGCCATTCTTGATAATATGCCACTGGCACATTTAATATGAATCAAAAATACATCAAGGTTGACGTATATTTTTTCTTTGATTCTAGGGTGGGTGGGTGGGAGGGGCCAAATGAGCTTCCACCTTCATGTGGTTGGCCTTGTCAGTAGAGAATATATATATAATTCTTGAAACTAAGAGAAGATCTTTCTAACAATATTAATTTAAGTATATATTATCGGTTTTGATAAAGCTAAATTCATATATATGTTCTTGATGTTGCTGATGTTTTAATGGCTTTAAATATAAATATTAAGTTTCAACATTACAAAAAAGCATTTCTATTTCTAACTTGTTACATATTTTTAAAACATAAGAAGGCACAATCTCATGATTGTGTATTACTAATTTAAAGATAACTAATGAAGATATAGTTCAACCTCAAGTTATCTCAAAGTTGAATTGAAATTCAATTACCACAAAACTGAAATGTGAACTTCTATATTTTCTTTCAATTACGAAATTCATTTAGGTATAAAACATTTAATTCTTTATTAAATATTTATTTTAAGTTAAGAAAACAATTATATTATATCCAACATTTTCCTATGTTTTTATTTATAATTAATATATTAAATTTTGGGTTGCTACACTTAAAAACATTCTTCTCATTCTTATTGTTCACATATAGAGGGAAATGCTTAAAGAAAATGTGTATAATATATTGAAACATTCTTTTCAACTTTATGTGAAGACAACCTTCTGTAATGTAGAAACGGAGGGAATTTACGTGTAATGAAAATAAGTTGGATTGAGAACAAAATGAAAGAACATTAAGGATTACACCTCCATTGCATTTGGTTTCATTTTAATTAATATTTGTTTTCTACAAATAGAATGGTTACATACAATGATATCAATTTTAGCAACCTCCCTCTTTGACCTTCCTCAAAATTACTTAAGTTTTGTGTGCTCAAAGTGCTGATATATTCAATAGAAAAATCCATTACCATAACCTTATTTTACAAGAATTAAAACCAATAGTCTATTTATATTTTCAATAGTTCTTGATTATAAGTTTCATTTGTTCAAAGTGCTGATATATTCAATAGAAAACACCATTACCATAACCTTAAGATTTTACGAGCATTAAAACCAATAGTTTATTTTTCTTTTCAATAGTTCTTGATTATAGATGATCAACTCATCGTATTGATGAGCCTATTCTTCCACCATGCTAGATATAAATTATAATGAACTACATTTCCTTATTTGAAAATACCATTTCCCTTTCTTTGTATTTATCATGTCTAAAGGGTTTCCATGACATTTAAATCATTATTTTCTTTTTAAAAGTGTGTTCTATTGTAGGAATGGAACCAATTATTGGCTCTAAAAATAAACCATAGTTTAGCTAGTCAAACAATAATAACCTACCGACAATGGCATTTTTAATATTTAAAAGGGGATAAGGTCTCACCCAAAAATGATAAGAATTACTAATGTTTTTTACTTATAGAGCTCATGAAAATAGATAATAATCATAAACCATGCACACCATTAATATTAAATCACAAACAAGATTCATTCATGTAATATTCACAAATGTTTTATAGCAGAAACCTTGTCATAGTCATAAGATAGGTTCATGCAATCTCCTTATATTATGTGCACTAAAGAATATATTCAAACCCTAACTCTAATCTATTTCATCATGCTCATACATGCCAACCATAAACTCATCTTACATTCCTATATATGAGTTTTAAAAAGACAATAAATTATTTTTGAAAAATTACAACTATTTATAATATGGACACATGACTTAATGATACATTTTGATGCATTGATAATCTTGTAATGTTGTTGGTTTTGGTGCACCGAAAAAATAACTAATGCACATATTGGTATGTTGGTCTTTTTTGTGTGCTGTAAAAATAACTTATGCACACACTCAAAACTTTGAAAATAGGGTGATGAAAAACAAGAACATTATGTTGCGTGAATAGTGATGGTGATAAAATACAACAATTTTAGCTTCACAAATGTGTCAAGGGTGATCTTATCCCCATTATTTATGTCATGAAGATTCTAAAACATTTCCACTAACTTGGCATTAGTTTCACACTCATCTCTTCATATATGAAAGTGCACCATGCAGCCTTTTCATTCAATGAAACATGAGCATCAAGATGGAAAAACACCTTTCACCTTATCCCTCATAGTGTATGGAGGTATATCTTCATATGGAATCTTAAAAAATTAACCCAAAAAAAAAGTTCATCATCTACATCTAATTGAACCATAAACATTATATGCTTACACAACAAGAACACACTCATTGACATTAAATGCGTGTAACATTTACCTTGTTTTATTATTTCTATCCCTTGAAAATGAGTTTTGATCATAGCATTTACATTTTTGTATTGTCTTAAATTTTATTTGCAACCATGTTCTCAAATAAAAACGAGTGGTTCAAAATTCTACATGAATTATTTGTTAAAACCATACCAAAAAAATACACCTAAAATCATCATGATACAAATAAAAACGTTTTAATTACAATCATTTATCATTTTGCTATGAAAAAAGGGTCAATTTTACAAATATAGATTACCATTCAAATGTAACTATTCATATTCAACAAATTAATAATTACATATATGATTCAGTGCAACAGTCATTTTGGATACCGCAGTGCAACCCTCATTCTAGATAATAACTGCAGTAAAGATGATCATAAGTTGTTGTACATGGTCCCAAAAAACCTGGATAATACGCCGTATAAAGATTATCATCAGTAGTACATGGCACTGAAAAGTTGCTAAACACTAAGATAGTAAAACAATGTCAACAAAGTAAACTCTGCATACATAACAATAGGACCCTAAACCCAAAATTTGGCAAACCTAAACTATTGCAACGCCTGAAAGGAATAAAAATAACTTCAAAAGAGAAAACAAATAGAAAGAAAACTCAAAAAAGTTCAGTTTGATCATCTCAATCACTATTTTTTGCTGAAATAATCAACAATCAGTAATAAATCACACAGGCAGAATGTCAATTGTAGCAGAGGATGACAGTCAGCTCTAGAAGCTCAGCTTTGTGGGTATGAATGTAAGCCTATGGGCGTGAAAAAGGGGAGATTCATCAATTGCTGTGTGCTTTTCTCTGTAGGTTATGTGAAGGAAAGTTTTTCTACATGTGTGGCTAGCCATAATATTCATCTTGTTGATTTTGTGTTGAAATCTTCTACTAAATATGTTGCAATAAGGACTTCATGTCAGGTCAGCTATATCATTGAAGGAGAGTGAATGAGGTGCTATCAATTCTTCTCTTTGTTAATTTATCTTCAAGTTGGAAACATTGATGTTATATCATTGCATTGAAAGAATGCATGGTGTATTTCAGCTTGAAATAAAGTCTCTCCTTCTTAGAGAGCACCTAGTTAAATCCTACAAAACTGTTAATTTCTAGCCATCTAATCATGCATTAATAGGTAAATTTATGCATGTATGCACAACATATTTACTCCCATCCATTCATAATTTCTAGACCTCTTAGAATCCCCAAGACTCCACATTTTGAATAGGGTTATTGGCACTAGTCACTCACCTCCAACCATCCTAAATAACTAAATTTAAACAAATCATTTAAATTTCTGTTTTACTAAAACAAATATTCATTAAATACTAAGCCACTATATCATCATTGCAGAAATGGCCTTGTAAAAAGAGGGATTCAGCAGCTTGATCATAGGTATTTAAGACTCCTTCCCCCATAACATAAACTCTATTTAAAGAGAATGCTACATACAACAAGCCATTTCCATAATATCTCTATTGCTTCAATTAGCTATTCCATCTTGTTGAGAGATTGGCTTTTTCCAAACAATGCAATGAGATGTCAAAAATGGAGGAAATTCATCATCGAAATGTTCTCCTCCTTCAATAGTCCTAATAGATTTGATCTTGTGATCACTGTGATTTTTCACATTGATTTTATTCCTTGAATTTCTTAAAGACTTCATCCTTGGAATGAATAATATATACCCAAAGGAAGTAGGAGAAATCATCAATGAAGGTAAGGATACATCTATCCCCACCAAGCAAAGAAGTGGTCATAGGCATGAAAATATCATTATAAACCAGATCAATAGGTTCATATACTTCCCCTCTAAATCCTTAGGAAAGAGCTCATGACAGTGTTCCCCCAACATACATTTTTCACAGACACCCGTACGTAGTTTAATATGTAGAAGCTCATCTGCCATCCCTAAACAACTCATATGTTGCAAGGTCCCAAAGTTGATATGACCCAACCATTGATGCCACAATTTGTTGGTGTCATCAACATTAGCAACTAGCAACTTCATCTATAGAAGAAATCCTTTCTCTTACGACAAGGATGAATAAATGAAAGAAGCACTTCTCTCAAAAGAAGTTTTCTCATCCAAAGAACAAGGTACACAATAAAGGCTTTGACAAGTTGAAGGTCATATGCTACAACTGCAAGAAAAAGGGGCATTATGTAAAGGATTGTAAATCAAAACAAGGAGGAAAAGGAAGGTCTCATGCTCATAATGCTATAGAATATGAAACTACTCAGAAGAATGCATTCAAGGAAAACGAGACAAGGAGTAAATATTACCTTGTCTCGTCCATTTTTGTATCTGTCACCAAAAGTGTAGAGACATGGTTAGTTGGAAATGGTTCATCCAAACAAATGACTGGGTATAAGTGCACCATCACTAATATGAACACAAAAAATTTCACGTGCAAAGTGGATTTGAGAGACAACACAACCTATCCAAGCCAGAGAGTTCAATCTACCTCCTTCTAGTTGAGCTCAGGTGATGTAATACGTGTGGAGGAAATTCTATATGTTCTAGGATCAAAGAATAACCTCTTATCAGTTTTAGTTCTTGAAGGTAAAGGATTCATAGTTATCTTCATGGATAATCAAGCGTTATTATGGACAAAGAACAAAGACTTAAAATCTCATGCTATGATTGGAGTTAGATAGGAAGGTATCTACAAACTACTTGGAAAGTACATTCATGCTATGATCCATAACATAGTTAGTCCATGCAATATATGGCACGAGAGGCTTGGGAACCTCCATTACAAAGTGTTTCCATGATTACAGAATATGGTCAAAGGTATGCCTATATTTGATTTTAAGCATGATATTGTAGGGGTTGCGCTCTTGGGAAGAATGTTAAGAAGAGTTTTTCTAGAATTTCTATTATATATAAAGGGATTTTTGAGTTAATACATTATGATGTATGTGGTCGCATGGAATCACCCTCTCTGAGTGGATATTTATACCATGTACAATTCATAGATGACTTCTCTAGAAATTCATGGATTTACTTCCTAAAGGCTAAGAGTGAAACCATCAGCAAGTATCAAGAATTCAAATCCCTAGTTGAGAATCATATTGAAAACAATATCTGTCCTTTAAGATCTGACAATGGAGGTTAATTTGAATCACATGCATTTAATGATTTCTATAGTTATGCAAGAATATGTAGATAGTTGACAATACTCTACAATCCTGAGTGGAAATGCGTTGTCGAAAGGAAGAATACAATCATATGTGAGGATGCAAAATACATGATGCGTGATCAAGTTCTATCTACATCATTATGGGAAGAAGCCACTAGTAGAGTTTTGTATATCCAAAATAGAAGTCATCATGCTTTTCTGGAAGAGAAGACATCTAAAGAAGTGTTCACTAGTGAAAAAACATATATTTCACATGTGGGAATCTATGGGAGTCATGTATACATTCATAAACCCAAATAAAGGAGGACAAATATGGAGCCATATTGAAAGAAGGGAACCTTTGTTGGTTATATCAAATCATCCAAAGCCTACAAAATATATGTGTCTAGTGAAAGATACATAGAAGTCATCCAAGATGTGACATTCCATGAAGAGGATGCATTTCAAGTGATCGAAATAGGTTTAGTTTGATACAGATTTGGAGTAGCATGAGACTCCCCTAATGGAGGGCCCAAATTGTAGTTCTCCGCATTTTTAGAGGGAGAAACCATAATATTTCTCAGATTCACTAGCCCCTCATGAACTTGTAGAACTAGTTGATGAACTTCCTTCTAAGATGAGGTATTCATCCAAACAGTGAAAACAACCTGATAGATATTCAGGGTATGTTTCACAAATGAGTCGCATTAGGGATTTAAAACCTTCCACATTTGAAGAAGATGCTACCTAGAAATTCTGGAAAGATGTAATGATATATGAATACAATTCTAATATGAAGAATGATGAGTATTGGAATAAGGTTTAATATTAAATCACAAACAAGATTCATCCATACATAGTTTACAATTCATGGTGGAGACGAGGAGAGTACCAATAAGCTGCTACAGCACCCTCGGTGGTGACCAGGGCTGCTACAGCAACCGTGGTGGCAACAACACTACCCTTGGTGGTGGTCTAAGGCTACAACAGCAGCCTTGTAGGTGGTCTAAGGCTACAACAACAGACTGCCATAACCTTGGTGGAGGCCATGGGTAGTAGCATACCACTGCTCCAAACTTCTCTAGAAGTCTAAGGTACCAGCAGAAGGTTGATCCAACCCTCGTTGATGGTCAAAATTGGAAGCAACAACACTTACAGGTCACAGGTAGAAGTTAAGAGGATTTGGGCAGTAGTTAACATGATTTAGGCAGTAGGTATAGGTCACAAGCCATTCACAGCAAAATCAACACATCACAGTACAGATGGCAGCTGAGGCAACAGTTGTAATCTTTCTAGGGTTTATGTGTTTTTGGAGAATTTATGAACATTCATCTCATAATTCTGAGATCGAATTTTCTTCTTTCATGTATAAACTCGGTCATCTCATTTAGAGGATGAATTACTAATACTTTGGGGGTTTTGTCCTTAAATGGTTTCCCTGTGAAAAATCTTGTGTTCAATTGTGTGATTCTTTATTGACTACTGTACTTGTCTTTGTTATTTACGTTTCAAGATCTATCTCTATTATAGTCTGCAAATTTTTAAGAATATTATGCACATGTTAAAATTCAACATAATATGCACTCTGAGGGTCCATTAGCCTCTGTTTCCTTTATGGACTAAGTAAATGAATCATGACACTAGCACTACCATGAAAAAAGCACAGGAATTTTACACTGAAAGTAGAGATGGGTTTGCTTCCCTAGAAGAGCATCTTTATGCACAAATACTACCCTTGTTGAAAAATTAAAAAAACAAGTATGAATTTCTGAATTGTAGAGTTTTAATGCAAAACACAAATTTTATCTCTTAACAAGAGGTTTACCGAAGCTTAACCTTGTGAATTTTCAGCCTTATAGCTGATATGAAATATAAACAAAACAACTTCCAGTAGTAGCAAACTATATTTCAATTCTTAGCAACCCCAATCCACCATGCAATTCAAGTGAAAAGATACCAATCTGTTCCACTAAGTTCCAGCGCTCAGGTAATCTTACCATTCATATAATAGATCTGAAAACACTTACAACGTCTGTAAAAATAGTAGTAAATCTGCCCTTATATTCTTTGATTATGGTGTTAAAAAACTTAACATATTCAACCTTAACTTATCTCAAATCAACAAGACATATAGTGCTGGAAATTGCAAACCATGAAGAATATTGATGGTTGAAAATTAAATCTACAATTTACACAAGTATTGGACAACTGGAACCTTAAGTAATATGAAATATCCATAAATATTTAGTTCATGCATAGACGATAGCCTTATCACAAGGCTAGTACAACCTTCTAGCCCTCCAAAACGCTAGCTAGGGAAAATGATGAAAACCCTTGATCAAAACAAGGAGATCCAACAAGCATGCATCACACAAGAATGTCCTCCAAGGAAATACATCTCCTCTTTTGGGTAAGATGTCTCCTCTTTTCATCTCTAGCCAAGTACAACCTAGGGTTTCTTCTCAAAATCTTCATCTCCTAATATACAATGGATTAAACCTTAACCCTAGTCTTCAAGATGCTCTAACAAGCTCACTGTTCTAGGTCTTCATGTTCCAAAACTCACAATAATCTCAAAATTTTTGCTTTTGTTACATATACTTTGAATCTAAAAGAATAATAAAGTAAACTGGATGCAAATTTTTAGCCTGGAATGCAAAATAGTACACTTGAAGAAGCTTGGTGTGTGAAAAGCCAAGGTGAAACATCTCAGATTTTTTGGTTTTGTTGCATATACTTTGATTCTAAAAGAACACTGGAGTAAACTGGATGGAAAATTTTATCCCTGTAGGGTAGCTAAAGTGGTTAAGCATTTTGAGCTTCGAAAGGGATCAGGGTTAACCCCACATGCTATCTTACTCTGTTGCATTCCTCATGCAATGTCCCTACCAGGTCAGGTGCCATAATCTGCACCAACACGTTTACATTGGGCACCATCTGTGAAATGTAGGGAAACCCACGTGGTTTTACTTAGAAAAAAATTGGATGCAAAACTTGAGCATTTGACTAGTTCCCCTATGTGTTTTTTGATTTTGCTACTATGGTAGAGATCATTCAGAACATTATTACTTGCAAATGTCTAAGAGAATTTTCCATCCATTCCCATGGCCAAAACAACAAGAAACTGAACACAATACAAATTAGTATTATCCAGAATTTCAAGCAAACTACCATGAATGCACCAAATAAAACTTCAATCCAAGCCCTTTTAGGTTTCAGGGATTGACCAAAATAGACAAGAAACAAATGAGGATTGAAGTCTCAACCTTGTAAAATGATACATAACATAACCATGACATTAACCATGCTACATAACCATAACCATGCTCAAAATTTATGTTTGCCGCCAATTTCAAAACAAGTTCCACTACATGAAATTATAGATAGAACTCTTACCTCACAAATTTTGCAATTTTCTATGAAAAAAAAATCAGAAATATATCTTTTCTTTGGCTTGGGACAGTGCAAATCTTGGATTATTAGTGATTAGTTCACCAACCAAAATAATAATTTCCAATTTTCATATAGAAAACAATAAAAGATTTAACAAGATAAATCATTATACAAAGTCCTGGATTAACACATATTTTTTCACTAACCCAAAAAAGTAAATTACAAATTTTCATCTCTTTCAACTTAACACTCTGCTGGTCACTGCGTTAATTTTAACGCTTTGATAGTCACTACGTTAATTTTAATGCTCTGATGGTCACTGCGTTAATTTTAACGCTCTGATGGTCATTGCGTTAAGGTTGGTCATTGAGATATCATATCATATTTCATGTACAAGAATGAATAAATAAAGTGCAGGAGATACAACATTAAGGAATCACAACCATTAATTGAATCCTCCTTATACTCAGATAATTATGATTTTGATCTTGCCACTGAAGGGAGAAGTCAAATACGGTAAACCATATATGTACCTTGGGACAGGGTTAAAGTAGACCTAAACTAACCTTAGACTCTTATTCAATAGAAAGAGAGGTTTCAATTAAAATCACATGCTTGAGTAATTAAGTCATGTCCAAAATAGTCGTACTAAGGACACCGAGTCACTTAGGAAAAGAGAAAATCATTCATACTGATACCCTCTGAAAGTTATGTTGAGTAACCCACAAGCCACACTTCGAGAGTAAAATCATGGTCACTCTAAGGATAGAACCAAGCACACTGGAAAAGCCCATAAGAACTAATGCTGAGAAAATCATGAGGTAAGCGACTTAGAAAAATGCAGAGACTCGCGCTGAGAAAAATCGTGAGGTAAGTGGATGAGAAAGATGGAGAGACTCACTTTATAAGATGAGACATAAATAAATAAAATGTAGAGATCAAGCTCAGCCCATGAAGAAAGAATAAATCGTAGAGGTAAAACTTAGAGCATGAATGAACAAATTGCAGATCGTGAATGAACAATTCACAGAGGTTAAACTTAGGCCCTGAAATGAACAAGACGTAGAGGTAAAATTGTGGAGTGAAATCATAGAGGAAAACCCAAGAGACAAACCCGCAGGAAAGAGGATAAAATCAGATCGCAGAGGAGATAACCCCTGCTGGAGAAATCGACGATAGCAGATATCCGAGTGAGATAACAAGCTGAGAACATGGTGAGATAACCCTAGGACCAATTAATAATAGGACCATGAGTCAACAACCACAAGAGAAAAGTGAACCATAAAGGTGGACAAGCATTCAATTAGGACCAAAAATACCAAATACTTTTCTCTCTCTCAAGGTACATAGTTTAGTATATACTTTTGTCATCACTTTATAAGGGGAACAACCAAATGGATGGTAGGCTCCTTTTGTCCTCAACCAACTTTTACAAGATAGATCATAAATACATAAAGAGCCTACCATCCATTTGGAAACATAAAGAGCCCAGTTCAATATATCCAAGGAAGTGCTTGGTGAAGTGTCCTAATATCAATACCCTCAGAGGATAAATAGTGTCATCCTTAAGACATCCAATATGATGCTAAAAGACTCAATACTCAAAAATAAAGAAACCAAAAGGTTGAAGAGTAGGATGTACAAGATCTACTCTAGAAGAGTTGTAGCTTGTTTTCCCCAATATCTATTTCCTCATAATTTTCAGTGAAGGAAAGTAGTCCCACAGCAATGTGGAGCACTTCCTTGGATATACTTTCTGCCCTCTTATTGTTTTCTCTAAAGACATGATGAAAGTATAAAGTGTGAAATAAGGCCTTCAAGTCCATAATGTTGTCACACCAACCATCCAGATGGAGGGAAGAGAGAGTTGTTGTATCATCTAATCCTGAAAACTATGCTAACATCCACCTATCATAAAATAGTGCATACCAACTCAAAGAGTCCATGCATGTGGGCTCAAAACATTATCCAATGCTAGCACCTGAGTGAAGAAGAATACGAGTGAAACCCCCATAAGTAAGAAACACTGGGAATAGGTCAAATCATGAACTAACTACATGAATATGTGTTCCCAAGCTGCCAAGTGTGAAGGACAAGAAAACAATTAACTGCTAACGGTTGAATACAATGAACGTGGAGCACTATTGATTTGCAAC